>RJWT010015677.1:0-20282 GCA_004365215.1 Cuniculus paca | reverse complement strand
CAGCTGGCCATGGCTCCCTGAAATGAGGCTAACACGAGTCACCCATGTGACTTGTGCCTTTTAGTAGAAATTGAGGCTCTTGGGTCCCTTCAGTGAGAGCACTTCTCTTTTCTTTTCTTTTTTCTTTTTTTCCCTCCCTCTCCCTCTTCTCCCCCTCCCTCTATCCCTTCCTCCCTTCCTTCTTTCCTGAGTATCTACATCCCTAGTCCTTTTTATTTTGAGACAGGATCTCACTAAGTTTCCTATTCAGCACTTGAACTTAAAATCCTCCTGCCTCAGTCTCCCTCATGCTGTGATAACAGATGTGTGTCACCATGTCCAGCTTGAAAATGGCCGTTTCCTTCTCAGGCTGTGACTCTCCCTGTCTGTACCTTTCCACATGATCTCTCAAGGTCAGAGTTAGTGGAGTTCAGTGTTGGGGCCCCTAGCGTTGACACGAAGGGTGCTTGAGAGATGAACAGTGCGCTCCCTTCTTCGCTTAGTCAGTGTTGGGTTTTAAAGAGCTCGGCCCTCCTTGGCCATACCCTGAGAAGGCCCTTTGCAGCTGTTGGCCATATTCCTCTAAGGATTTAAAGATGTCCAAGAACATCTCTGAGACCCACGAATAGGAAGTAGCATTAGGAGACCAGGAGACCAGGCCCTGGTCTCCATACTGGGACTACAGGCTAGACCCCATTTCTGGCTGTCCTGCAGAGAACACCTTCCTCACTTTGTCACATGCTTCCCATGGCTGAGTCTTTGAACAGTGTTTACTCTGGGGTCCACGGTCTGAGCAGGGCTCAGCAGGGCTGTTCTCTTGGTGTCCCTGTGTGCGATCACTCATTGTCCCCCAACTCCCACACCCACCTTGCTTGTGTGCGCAGGTGGGGCTGGGAGTCAGCTGGGCCACCTCTCCAGCTGGGCCTGCCTCCAGCTAGCAGGCTTGGGTGTCTGCATGTCCTGTTGGGGGTGGATGCCTGCACCTCTGTTTTGTCCTGCCAGTCCAGTCAAGGCAGAGCAGCCGCAGGCCCAGGGCGAGGGGCGCACCCTCCCCATGCAGGAACGGCAGTGTGTGGCTGTGATTACTGTGTAAGCCGTGTCACTCCCCTTGGTTACTACTCTGCCCTCCCCCACTTTTTATCTGTCATCATTGATTTTTTTTTATTAATTGTGATTAAATGCATACCATATATCATACAATGTACTACACCAATTTTTTTTGTGTGTGTGCGCAAAGGATTGAACCCTGCGGCCTTGCACATGCTAAGCACATGCTGCACCGCTGAGCTGCACCCTGAGCTCATTAGCTGTGTTTAAATGCACAATGCAGCAGCATTTGCATATTATGTTCACATTGTTGTACAACCAGCGACACCATCCATCCAGAACTCTGTTTTTTTGTTCTTATTGTTGAAATGGGAGATTTCTTTGAAATTGTGCATACATTGTAGAATGATTAAATCAAGCTAGCTAACATATCCAGAGCTCTTTCCATCTAGCAGAATTGACCTCTGTAACCACTGAACATCGACTCCCCAGCCCTGAAAGCCTCTGTGGAAGGCAGGCTGGGAGGGAGGCCTGCGTGTCCCAGAGGGGGTGGTCACAGTTGTCATCTTTTCCACTCATCTGTCAGCTTGGCAGATGTGTGCCCTTGGGGACCCACTGCATTCCTCTCTCATGCTACTAACATTTCAGAGGAAAAATCCTAGCGCTCAGAGAGCTCCAGACAGGGAGAGGCTGGAGAAGAGAGGATTCTTTGCATTCCCCAGGCAGTCTGGGGCGAGGGTCTGGAGAATGCCTGTGGAGGCAGGGCAGGCGGAATGGCCCTGGGGACTCTCCCATCTCACTCCCCACAGCTGTCTGGCTTCTTTCTGTCCAGCCCATTCTTTCACTTGATGTTCAGTGGGGGTTGTAAGTAGGCTGGGATGGGGACCAGTTCTCCGATTCTGAGGGCCAATGTAGACCATTTTGAGTATGGACACCCTCCAGCCCTTGCTCTGGAGAAAGGTGTGTTTGTGAACATAAGCACGTCCCATGTGGGGTCTTGGCAGGGATGTGCTTTCTACATTCTTGCTCTTGGAACCATGTCTTGTTCCTGCCATGGGTGCACAGGAGGTTCAGGAAAGCCGGGTGACTTATCAGGGTGATTGCAAGAAGGGAAGTGGGAATTTGGGACAGAAAGGCCATTGCACTGGGTAGAGTGTGGTTCCAAGTCACGGCCTTGCTCAGTCATCACTTTTTTCCACCAGGCACAGATTTCTGAGAAGCCTGGTACCCCACCTGGTCATATGTGCTCCTGAATTGCTGGGGGCTGGGTCCTCTCCAGGGAGACCCCACCTCTGCTCAGTAGCCCCTTCCATCCTTACATCTGACTGTCCCACCACTCCCCCTGCCTCAGACCCTTCCTTGTTCTCCCTGCAAGTGGGATGATGTGCCATCCCTCTGACTTGCACCTTTCCTGGGTCTCTCCTATAGCCCCTCAGCCCGTGCTGCCGCCCACCCACGTGCACAGTCTTCCTTACCTCTGGGTCTGCTTATTCTGACCCTGTCCCTCTGCCACCTCTGCATAAATCTCATTTCTGATCATCCCTTTTGCGTCATGGCCGAGGGGCTAGTGCTCTGCAGTCCTCATAGCAGCTCCTGCTGCAGAAGAGGAAACCAAGGTACGGGGTGGGAGGTGTGATTGAGGTGGCACTCAGGACAGGGCTGAGGGGGAATCGCACATCCTCTGTGCGACTGTGAGAAATGCTTAAGATGGAGACATGGAGTGGCTTTTCTTTGTCCTTGTGGGTGGCAAGGCCCTAAGGCAGGTCCTTAGGGGTCTCTCAGCATAGGCCATCCCGGTGGCCCATACACTGCCCCCTTGCAGGTCTTGGCCTGTGCGCCCCTCAGGTTGCCCGGGACCCAACTGACAGCGTCTTTACCATCTCTGCATGCTTGGGCTCCCTGCCAAGTTTTGGGAGGTGCACACACAGGCGCATTATATAGCCCCTGGTTACTGCCCCAGTCCTGGGACTACCACTCTGTGCCCGGTGTGTTCACAGCCTGATCGAACCACTTTTCCCTGCCTGGCCACCACTTCTCTGATTTTGTGGTCCCGGGAGCATTTCAGGTTCCCCCTCCTCTTCCTGCCGTTCTTTGGCATGGAGGAGGGAAGGGTACAACTGCATGTTTGGCGCTGTCCTTAGCCTCTGTCCAGCACACGGCGGTGTTTTCAGTGATGCTTCTGTAGCCTTTGTCTCAATAGTTCAGACCTTCCTGAGGCTGCCAAGCCAAACAGTTGGTTTTGGCAGCATGAACTCCCCACTCTACTGAAATGTTACACATTCCTCTCTAGTGAGTGGGACACAAAAATAGATCCTGGGCTCTGTTGTGGTCTTGCTGTTTTTAGAGTGGATGTGGCCAGTTGAGACCTGGCTCCCATATGAGCTGACTGACGCCCACCTTGGCTGGACTGAGTCCTCCCGGGAAGACCCTCTGGGCTTGGTGAGCAGTTGGGGTGAGTGGCCTGGGGGAGAGGGAAGAGGCCCAGTGTGGAGTCCAGAAACATAAAGCCACAGAACTTGTTTTGAAATGGCAGACAGGCCTGACACTGCTCTGGGCAACCCACACAATTGCACTGACCTGTGCTGTGTGCACAGACCATGCTGGGTATCCCGGAGGATTTGGGAGGATGATGGCTCTCCTGCCTGCCTCCCTAGGGTCTATCCTTGTTACAGGTCCTGAGACCTTTGGGCCAGGTAGTGATGCACCCATCAGAGTTCGGAAATCCTAAATAACAGGCCCTTTTCCTATGGGTGCAGAGTAGGCAAGACCCCTCACCCAGCATGATTGAGGAGGTCTGGTTTTTTGTTGTTGTTGTTGTTGTTTGAGGCAGGATCTCACTGCAGTTCAGGCTGGCCTGACTCACTGTGTAGCCCAGGCTGGCTTCTCAAGTGCTGGGATTGCAGGCATGCGCCATACCACCTGGCTCAGAGGTCTGTTTTTTAAAGGAGATTGTAGCTATACTTTATTTGCAAAATAAAGAACATAGAGAAAAAGAATCAAGTATATTAGAACTTTGTTTTCACTCATTGTCATCTCCAAGGACCTTAAAACGGGTAGCTTGTTGCTCCTGCCAACATGTACTC
Source organism: Cuniculus paca (assembly GCA_004365215.1). Taxonomy (NCBI): domain Eukaryota; kingdom Metazoa; phylum Chordata; class Mammalia; order Rodentia; family Cuniculidae; genus Cuniculus; species Cuniculus paca. Next base: position 16,173 of record RJWT010015677.1, on the reverse strand, counting down.
CCCTACCTGATGACACTCTCCCCCGAGGCGTTGTCCTGAAGCCTCCACTAACCCACAAAGGACTGGGAGTACCTGTCACCACTTGAGGGTGTCACCCTGAGCCAAATGCTGCTTGGTTCCTTCTAGCAAGGACATAGCCTCCGAGCCACTGTGACTCATTCCGCACCCAGCTCAGCCATGCTGGCAAAATGGCCTGCCTCCCCCTGCACAGGCTTTGAAGCAGAGATCCCGCTGGAGAAATGGCTGATCCTAAAAAAGGTGGGGTTTGACAAAGTGATCTGTCCTGAGAGCCTTACACTACAATTTCCAGATCAAAGTCTGCGCTGGCTCTGGGCCTTGGGCCACTTCCCAGCTATTTTTGGTGATTTGCTTACTTAAAGTAACTATCATTCCTTTGCCCACAGTATCTGTCTTCTGTGTCAGAATTTGGAAATATGCAGAGTGTTAAGAACGCCTCACTCAGAAGCAGTCCTTTAAAAATCAAGTCCGATCATGGAGGCACACGCTGAATGCTGTGCACAAGGCTTTGCAACTGGGACAGTTTGTCTACCTAGCCACACCATAGTCTGGGCCACAATCCCAGCTGCAACATCTCCTACAAACTAATGACCTAGGGTGATCTGATCACTTAAAACGTCCATTTTCTCATTTCTGGAATGAAAATAATTTAAAAACTACCTGTCTGAAGTTTTTACAGGTATGGTGGTCCATACCTGTAATCCTGGTTCTCTGAGAGGCTAAGTAAGGCAGGAGAATTGCCAAGTTTGAGACCAACCTGGGCAACTTAGAGAGAAACTATCTCAAAATTTAAAAAAAGAATTTTAAATAGGGGATACAGCTTAGTGCAAAGGCCCTGGGTTCAATCCCTAATACCACAAAAAATAAAAAGACAACAAAAGCCCCACACGTATAATGTATTAGACCTGGTCACATACACTTTTCTTTAATGACTCCAGGCTTCGATGACTGCTTTTTTTTTTTGAGACAGGATTTCACCATGCAGGTCAAGCTGGCCTTGAAATAACTTTGTAGCCCAGCCTGGGTTTGAACTCTCAGCAATCCTCCTGCCTCAGCCTCCCAAATGCCGGGTTCACAGATGAGTGCCACACCTGGCTGTCTGATGGCTGCTTCTTGGATTTTATTTCCTGATGCCTGAGCTCCCAGGCAGCTTGGGTTTCTGGTTTGAACTTGTGCTCTTTTCTGTTCATGGCTTCATGGTCTCAGCTTCAGAGCCTGGAGGGCAGCTCCTGGCACTGAGCTGCTGCTGTTGAGGAGGAGCCTCAGACACTGGAACACACAGCTCCAGGTCCGAAGCCTGTGGCTCACAGCGGGAAGGCAGCTTAGTTTGTCTCTTTAAGGGCAGGGCGGGGCGGGACAGGGAGTTGAGGGAGTCTCGTAAAGAACCAAGCCTACCATTTGCTGAGAGGGAATCTGCATTGAAGTCCTAAATGTTCTAAATGTTAAGTTAGCACAGACAGTTTAAGTCCTGCTCAGTGACTCAGAATGCTACTTTATGTATGGTAAAAATGGCAGTGGGTGAATGGTGGGAAACGGGCAGCCACTAGAAAGCACCTTGATTCAGTGTGAGAGTATGCATCTAAAATCACGAAGAGAGGCTTACGCTTCTGTATTTTAATGTGTCACTTCTGGGAATTTATCTGAAGAACCTAACCCAGAATGGAGGAGAGCTATGTGCATCAAGATGTTCCCGGCAGCCCTGATTTTAGCAAGAGGATTAGCAGGAAAACTGTCTGAGGGTAACAAGATGGTGAAGTCGGTGATGGGACACTGTGGAGTGAAATATTTGCAGCCATTAAAATACCAGCTGTGAAGACAGAGCCGCACAGACGCGAGGCTCATGAGCAGGTAGAAAGCAGCGTCCAGAGTTGCAGGCCTGATGGGGCCACCCCTCTAGACACATGTGCCCTGCAGAAGTTGCTTGTGATTGGGAGGGTGTGACCGATTTTTCTTCTTCTCGTCTTTCCCGACTTTATTTAATGTTGTTTTAAGTACTTTTTTTAAAGAGAAAAAAAAAAAAACAGTTTCAAAACAGGATAGGAGGAGAGTTACAATAATTAATTGTGTATTGCTGTCTTTGTAGTGGTTATTCAGAGTATAAGATACAGGCATAATATCTTGTCCAAACAATATTCGCACAAAGAAAAGACAAACTGTGATGGGGAAAATGGGAAAGGAAGAAAGGGAAAAAGAAAAAAATACATTTATACACAAGATAGTTATGATAGTTATACAGCTAGTTTCTCTTAATTCATTAATTACTTTTATTTAGTCATTTTTTTAAAAAACAAGAGGGGGCAAGAGGGGCTGAAAGGGTGGGGAGGGGGAACTATTGGGTTGCCTTTAGAAATGACTGGTGTACAGATGGCCTATTCTGCAAGACTGGGAAGCCGTGCCTCTATGGGGTCCACATGAGGTGGCCCCAGTGGCTTTGCTGTGGTCAGGGAGGTCAGAGCCACTCACACCAGTAGGCCCTCAGATTGGTTTCAGGTGACCCAGTGCCATCCTGAAAACAGCCACTCAGGACAGACAGAAAGTTCCAGTAAGTGGATCATGGCTTCTGTTGTTGGGGTGTCTACATACAACTGGGAATTGTGCATGGACTGGCCTGCCTGGTCCAGTGGACCCTAAGGCTTGCTTTCTCTCTTCTCTCCTTCCACATCCCATCAGAGTCAAATGGAGTTCAGCATCGCTTCCTTATCCATCCAGGAATCAGGCAATGGCACTGCCACTAGTGAGCCAAGGCCTCTGCCCAAAGCCTCACAGGGCAGCAGGTCCTCCAGCCTGGATGCCCTGGGTCCAGCCCGGAAGGAAGAGGAGGCATCCTTCTGGAAGATCAATGCTGAGCGGTCCCGGGAGGGGCCTGAGGCTGAGTTCCAGTCGCTGACCCCCAGCCAGATCAAGTCCATAGAGAAGGGGGAGAAGGTGCTGCCTACCTGCTACCGGCAGGATCTCGGCCAGAAAGATCGGGAGGCTAAGGCCCTGCGCCCAGAGCAGCGAGTCCTTCCCAGCACAAGTGTGGAGTATGAGAGACCCCAGCCCATCCAGGGCCACACCAGTGTGTTACCGGAGGTCACCCCCTGTGAGCCAGCAGGAAAGCCGTTGTCTCCTGACGCTGTGCAGGAGGATGAGGAGGAGGATGACGCTCTGTTCCTGGAGCCCAAGCCTGCACAGGTGAGAGGCCAGCACCAGGGCCAAGTCAGGCCTTGTGCTGGGGCCACTGAGGGGGACCCCATGGGGCAGGCCGGTGACTGGTGTTGCACTGTCTTCTCCCCACTCTCCTTTGTTCCTTCCCTTCTCTAGATGTTTTTTGTTTTTTGTTTTTTTTGGTACCAGGGATCAAACTCATGACCTCATGCTTGCCAGGAAGTCACTTGTGCCGCTGAGCTAAATCCCCGGCCCTTGTTCCCTCCCTTCTCCTCAGAGGACTTTGGGGCTGGTGGCAGCCCTAACTCTTCTCAGGTTATCTGGCCACTGCCCTCTCACACAGTGTGTGGGCAATGAGGGGCGGCAGGGAGGTGGTGGCTGGCAGGGGCATTGTTAGTGAGGAAGGGTCCCACAGCTGTTCTGAGGTCCAGGGACGATGGAGTTCAGAGAAAGGAGCTCCTTTCTGGGGTGGGGTGGGATAGCAGAGGAAAGGCCAGGCCCTCCGGGTGAGGTGGGTAATCATAGAATGAATAGTTGCTGGCTTCTGAATGTCCTCTGAGCACTTGGTGATAGCAATGGCCATCATCCTCACCCAGCAGTCTGTCACTTAGGAAGCAGAGACAGTGAAGAAAAGACAGAACTTCTGTTCCTGACTTTTAATTCTGTGTATTGGCGGATTACACAAAACCGAAAACAGGATAGTTGTTACTGTCAGGGGCCTCGCTTAGAGGCATCGTTGTATGGGAAGCTCAGCCCGTATCTGAGAGCATTTCTCTATGAGGCCATGACAAGGCTCTGCTCACCCTCATGGCGTGGTGTGGCCTGGGCCAGCGATGTCCCATCTGTCCCCAGCCTTTCTGGAAAGCTCCTTCAAGAGGAAGAAAGGAGAATGGGAAGGAGCCCACTGATAAGCAAGGCCTGAGGAGGACGTGAGGGCCCTGGACCTCTAGGAGCAGCACCTGTCTCGGTGCTCGCCTGCAGTAAGACCGCATGGTGCTGAGGGGGATGTTGTCCTTGAGCACATCCATGCTTCTGTGGTCTGTGACCTCTGCCCCTGTTGAGGGGCCTTTGCTGTGGGAGCTACCGGCATAGCAGGACAATCTTTGGGACCAGGTTCTGACTTGGAGCCCGACGCTCCTGTGTCGGGGTGGCAGACACACCTGAGACGTCTGGCTGTGCCCTGCATGTGCCCAAGGGCACCTGGCCCCTTGCAGGCTGGCAAGCACAAGATGGGTGCTCCTCTGTGTCAGTGTGACCCAGTCCCTCAGAGGTCTTTGGGACTTGTTGGCCCTCTCTGGTCACTTTTTTTTGATATATTTAAAAAAAATTTTAAATTTTGACAAAATTTATCATTTTAACCCTTTCTAAGTGTGGGTTCAGTGGCATTAAGTGCATGCTCAGTACTGTACAACTGTCCTGCCTCTGTCTCCAGAACTAAAACTGGGGCTGGTGTGCAGCTCAGTGCTTGAACTTGTGCTTAGCACATGTGAGGCCCTGGCTCCCACCCACAGCACAGAGTAGGCAAAAAAAACAAAACACAACAGAGCTCTGTCCCCACTCAACACTTTACTCCTTTTCCCTAGCCCTGGGCAGCCACCAGTCTGTTTTCGTGTAGAATTTGATACTGTAGTCGCTTTATACGACAGGTCACATGCACCCACGGCCCTGAGTCACTCTTGTTTCCCTTTACACAAGTGTCAGTGATTTCCCAGGGCCTAGGTAATCGCTCTGTACCTGCCACGTGTTTGGGAAGATGTGAGCTTTCACCCTTCCTAGATTTCAGTCCCTCAGTGTGCAGAGTTCCTGCCTGTTTTGTTGTGTCCTCATTGTGCGCGTGTGTGTGTATGTTTTGCACTAGGAAGAACACCTCTCTGGCTTGTTCTGTATAATGTCATGCAGAAATAGAAAAGATTCCTAGGAGTAGAGAAACACTTTGTTCTCTGCTTGCCCGGTGAGGAGGGCGCAAGTTGTGCGGCTGTGCTTCGAGGGGCTGGGCTGGGCAGTGCAACTTGCATCAAATTTGATGTCATTTTCTGGTCTCCAGCACTGAGGTAAATTGAGGTCAGAGGCCCCTGCGAGGGGAGCCAGTTACTTCATTTGGGTCATTTTAAATGAGATGCTGTTTTTAGATTCTGCATAGCTGAAAAGGAAGCTTGTGTCTTACTTCAGCACTTTGTCCCTCCTCAGGTCAGCTCAAGCAATGTTGTCTTGAAGACAGGATTTGATTTCCTGGACAACTGGTAAACTGTGTTAGACCGAAAAAAAAAATACAGCCAAGAACCCCAAAACACTTTCCACAGTGCTGTGCTGGAGGAGGACACGAAGGGTGATGTTGCCTTGTCTATTTTCCTGGTTTCTCTACTCCTTTTCTTAATCCTTTTGAAACTGGTAAATCATGCCAGATTTTTCCCTTTTTGGTAAAACCAGATACATATACTATTTTCAATGCTTTGATAACAGAAGTTCTACATTTGGAATTTTTAAGGACTGTTAAGAATTCAGAAAATCTTGTAAATAAAACTTCTGTTCCCAGCTCCACCAGTTTCCCCTCCTCCCCACAGGGCATTTTCTCATCACGTCACAGAAGTTCCACCATGATTCTGTCTCATCCTCTGCTCGGTGGGTGACCTCGGTGACGTCCTCAGCTGTGATGACATCGGCTGTTGACTGTGGCTGTAGAAAGATTTGTGCTGAAGCCACATCCTGTGCTGTGTGCCACCTGCCAGCCTCGTGTCACTTCCAGGAAGCATCCCAGTGGCACGTGACAGACTTCATCTTTGAGTTGCTCTGTACTTACAGTATTGATCATTGTTTAAAAAGAATTATGTGTTTAGAAGCTTTGTATCAGCTTCTCATTGTTTTATATCTAGATGTAGCGCCATGGGTAACCATTTCCCTTGGTTTCATACCTGCTTCCTGCTACCTGGTAGCCTGCTGGTTGTCCCTATACTGGGCACTACAGGAGCTAGGGTGGGTACAAGCAATGCTGGAGCATGGGGCCTTCTGATTTGCTGTTAGAAGCTTCTCTGTGGGGCAGGGCCGTGGCTGTCCTTCATTCCAAGAACTGCTTAGGCCACATCATGGTGAACCTAACCTGCCAGCCCTAATGAGTTGCAGAAGTGGACGGGGCATCTCTGAAGCCCAGCAGTGTCCCCTGGAGCCCCTTGCTGTCTCTGCGATGGATGCCTCCACATACAGTCCTCTCTGTGCCCTGCCCAGTGGCCCTGAACTCAGTGCACCTGCAGGAGGCAGCAGGCCGCAAGCCCTGTGCAGTGTAGTGCATATCACCATCACTGTGATCTCCTTACCTGAAGCCTTAGTCCCTGTGGGCTCTGCCAGTAAACGGGTTTTCAGTACCAAAGGGTCATGGCATCTCATCAGTGTCTGCAGACCTTCTGCGGTGGTTTCCAGAATATTTTCTCTGCCTCCAAGGTAAAATACTTGCAAACTCCCACCCCCACCTCAAGGAAAGTGTCTGCCACATCGTGGCTTTGCCAGCATTAGATTTGGTTCCTGCCAATTGACTCATGTCCCTAAACCTCATGAGGTGCCTCGGGGCTGGGGCTGACCCTTCTGTTAGTGACAGACTGCAGCTCAGCCCTGGGAGGTTTCTCTGCACTGTCTGATTATGGTTGATACATGCGAGACAGAGGCCGCCTGCATGGTGGTGACAGAGAGCTTGGGAGTTCCAGCTGGTGCAGCCCAGTGGTGTGCCATTTGGCCCGGGGCACGGCACTGTCCTAGAGCTGTGAGTGCCATCTCCTGCACTTCTGTCCCCAGGAAAGCCACCAATTGAGAAGCTCCATAGCAAGGATTTCTTCCAGACGTCTGTGCTGCTGGGAGGACAGTACTTTTGCTCAGGGCGCTCTGCCTGCTCTTTGGCAGAAGTTATTTCTTTCCCACTTTCTCACTGATCTGTGTCCCCAGCAGGTTAGTCTCAGACCTGAGAGGCATGGGTGGGACCACTGAAAGTTGCTGTGTGCTTCGTACCTTCTGAGCCCAGCACGCACAGGGTTTGTTCTCAAAGTGGTGATTCCTAAAGCAGGTGTTAAGCTGAAGAGGGGAAATTCTGGAGGGTCCTGAGTCCCGCTCCTTTGCTCTGTCCTTGGAAGTGCAGTCCCCATCCTGCCTGACCTGCAGGTTACCCTTCAACCCAGGGTGAAGGCCAAGCAGAGGTGGCTTCTTTCTCTTCTTCTGGGGAATCTACCAGCATCTGGAGAAATCAGGTTCCACATTTGTCGCGTGTCCCATTTCCAATATATCCCAATGGCATTTCTAAAGCCAGGAGTTTATATTTATTTTTTAAAAAATATACTTTTCCCTGCTGATTTTGGACGCTCCCACACCTGGAGTCAGCCCCTAGGACTCAGCTCAGGATTCGCTCTTGCCCCGGTGACCGCATTTTACAGCAGCTCCCCCAGGAACACAGGAGCAGCTCTGGTGGCACTGGGCCCGCTCCTGGCCCCGGGCTGACTTGTTCTGCCCGATAGGGGCAGCAGGCCTGTCCTCGGCCAGATGTAGCCTTTGGGTAGTAGGAGCCTCTTGTGTTTCCTTGCACCTCTCTTTCTTTGATACACATTTTCAAAAACAATACATTCTTACTGATGACTTGTAACTTGGTTGTATTTTATACTAATAGCCTTTAATAAAGCCATTTGAAAAATTTTAGAGGAGTCTGTTTTGGGGCTCAGGAATGGGGCCGGGATGATGGCATCGGGACACAGGCAAGAAGGAAGGAAGGATTCATGCTGGTGAAAGGGGGCTGGCTGCCACCTCAGGAAGTCATCCCCTCCCCCTGTGCAGTCTCGGCAACGTCCCCTCTGTGGTTACAGGAGGTCGTCCAGGGAGCACCTGCCGCTGCAGGAGGGCAGCCCTGTCCTGAAGTGTGTGAACGCCCACTCCGTGCAACTGTGACCCCGAGGAGCTTTTTTTACTGAGTCCAGTCAACGTTGATTTGTTTCGTTTTCTTTCGTAGGGAAGAAATACACAACCCTTGCTGATCAGTCCTATCTCATTCATTAAAGTGTAGGTGGTAAGTCTGCCACTAGAGAGATGTAGGAGAATTTTTAGGTGACAATTTTTTTATATCAACGCTTTTAAAATTAATGTCCCTTAAAACATGGCGATTCGGGTTAACAAGCCTCTCCTAACTTCTTATTGCACACAGGACCCTGCAGCCTTTGGTAGAGTGACTGCACAGCCAGGCAGCCCGTGCTGTTGGGCCATTACCTTTACTAAAGTGAAGGAGGCAGAGCTGTTCCCAGTCTCCCGGGTTTAACGCTTTTATGATAACTCAGTATGTGAGAGTAACTCATGAAGAAAAGTTTCTGTGCAAGAGCAGCCATCAGTATAGACACAAAAGGCACTGAGTGTGTTCAGTGCTTTGCAGCTCGCCAGGGAGGGAGATTGCCCACTGACGACAGCAGGGCTGTCTGTGGGGTGGGCACATTCAAGGGTCTTTCCAGGAATTTCTTGATTCCGATCCTCATCTGCCTTCCTCATGCCTTCTCTGGGCGCCTGATGCTGAGGGGAGCTCCCAGGAGGGAACCGTGGTTCTGGGTCCCAACCGAGCTCAGGGAGGCTCAAGTTCAAGCACAAGCAGGAACCCTGGAAATGCGATGGATGTACCAAAGCCAGCACGAGGGTCGTGGCTTCCCAGGTGCCCACGACAAACCCAAGTGCATCTGCCCCTCCCAGGCCTGGAGGTGGGGTCCAACAGGAGCGTGAAGGCAGGGCTGGTTTCTCCTGAGGCCTCTCTGGGGCTCGTGTACAGCCCCCTTGTCTCTTGTGTCCTAATGTAGTGTCCCAGTCTCTTGTGAGGTCACCAGTCGTGTTGGATTAGGGTACACCCCAATCATGCCATCTCGATTACCCTCCAGAAGGCCATCAACAGACACAGTCATGTTCAGGGGGTACTGGGACTTAGGACATCAACATCCAGCTTGAGGGTGGGGTAAGATTTCAACCCCTAATAAACATTATGAACTGGAAAAAGCAAATGCCACTGTCTTGGTTACTTTCTCTCCTTGCTGAGACGGACACCTGACACCCAAAATTAGGGAAGGAAAGGTTTATTTAGCTTACAGTTTCAGGAGATTTCAGTCCATAATCAGCTGGCTCCAAGGCAGGGTGGCATGCACTGGGGCAACACATCAAGGCAGCAGCCAGAGCAAAAGGGGAAAACAAGCCTCTTCTCTACCCCCAAATTGTACACAGGCCACCCCCCACCACCACCTTCAGGGTGGGTGTAACACTCACAAAATGTGCTTTCCCTCCTTTGCACAGGATGAGGATATTTACAAAGTAAGAACCCTGGCTCCCTGCTGAGTCTCTCAGTTAAACTTCTAAATTGCTCGAGTTGACACAATGTATTAACCATAAGAGCCACCCACAATGGCAATAAAAAATGTATTATCTAAGAGCCAATTTAAGCAAATATACAGAGTTCTTGTATAAGTCTTTGAAGTATAAAAATTAGAAGACTTGGATAATCTTGGAATGGGTAAATTGGTATCAAAAATCTTAAGTCTCCCTGAAATCATTTCATAAAGTTAGTACAACATCAATAAAAATTCCAGTTGGGTATTCTGAGGAAGTTAATAAATTTAATTGTAAACAGAGAATAGTTCACTAAAAGAAGCAGAGGAGGAACTGGGTGTGGCGGTACATGCCTCTACTGTCAGCACTCTGGGAGGCTGAGGCAGGAGAATTGTGAGCTGGAGGCCAGTCTGGGCAATTTAGCTACTTAGACACTGTCTAAAGAAAAAGACAGGGAGGGTAGGGATGTAGCTCAGGGAAAAGGTGTTGGGTTCACTCCCTCCTATCATCCCCCAACACCCACATGCCCCCACGCACTGAAGAAGTAGCAGAGGAGGGGGGCTGTGTGATCAACTGGGACATGTTCCAAAGCCCTAGGATGACTCAGTGGGTCTCAGTGCAGGACAGACAGACCAGTGAAACGTGATGAAGAGGCCAGGGACAAGTTCATGCTGGGGTGAGGACTCATGTTACCATTGAGGTGGTGGCATCACAAATGAAGAAGGAAAGATTGCTTAGTGGGTGGGCTTAGAATGAGGAGGAATATAAACATGGATTCCTGTCCACCCTGCACTGAAGAGGGTCCGTATGGTTAAGAGCCAAATCGTAACAGTGAAAGTGTGAAGCCAGTAGAAGCTGCGACCCAGTGACTTAAGAAGGAAGGGCTTTCCTGAAACTTCACCGCATAAACAGTAAAGCAGGATGTTGAATCTGACAGCATCAATGTTGGGTACTTGTCAGTGAGGCACACTGTGGGTGCAGTTAGTGAACTGAAGGGGCAAGAGAAGATAGTTGTCACCTCTGTCAAGGACAGGCATCAAGGACACAGGACACTCCTGTGAATTAACAAAAAGGGCCAGGGACCTCAGAAAATCCTGAAAACTGCAGCATATGAAAAGGTGCTAAAAATAATGGTACTCAGAGAAAAGAGGCCAGAGAGCCAGATGATGCCAAGTGTTGGCAGAAATGGGACACAGCAGTGGCTTGTCCCTGGGGGTATTTGACAGTGTTGGGGGGCATTTCTAGTTGCTTCAAGTGGGGAGGGGTGGCTACTGACATCTGGCAGTGGGTCTGACCCCTTTGGAAAAATGCTATTTTTTTTGGTAGTGTTGGGGATTGAACTCAGGGCCTTGCTCATGCAGGCAAGAACTCTACCACTGAGCCACATCCCGAGCCCTGGAAAATGCTAATTTGATCCCTTTTCTACACAAGTCTTCACACCTGACTTGGTTACGACAGTTTGACGGAAAAAATAGATTGATGTGCCCTGAGTAGTGAAAGTGCTGGGGTTGCTTCTGCTGCCCTGTTCTTGTTCAGCAGCAGCCGCGGGCCTGGAGCAGCCTTGCAGAAGCATCAAGTTGTCCCCAAAAGCAGTCACTGTCCCCAGGTGGCCACTGAGTGCTTGGGATGGGGCCAGGGCTAAAAGCGATGTACCCTAAATGTGAGATGTGTCCTGGATTTCAGACTTCACACACACACACACACACACACACACACACACACACACACACACGGAAAGTATTTCATGGATAATTTTGTTTCATTGACTACATGTTTTACAATAAAATGGTTTATCAAGATCAATTTCACTTCTTTCTATATTTTTAAATGTGGCTCTCAGAAAATTGCAACGTTATGTACACAGTTTGCATCATTTTCTGCAGAGCAGCATTGCATGGCGCTCTGTCACTGCCCTGAGGCCCCATCTCCCTTCCCTTAGACTCGTGCACAGCTCAGTGGTGGTGATGGTGGGGGCTTGCAGGATGCACTGGATGAGCATGAAACCCAGACCGGGACACGAGCCTGACAGGCTGGAGTCAACGTTAGAAGAGAAGAGGAGAATGGGTCCTAAGAAATGAGCCTGTCCTTCCCGGCAGGCACAGGGCCCACACACCCAGGGCCATGCCTCTGCTCTCCTGTGGGAGCCACCAAAAGCCTTGTGGGGTCACTTTCCTTTCCAGCCCACCGCTCCAGCGAGTCATCAGATTAATGTGACAGGAGAGCCCCAGCAGAGGATAGGTCTGCCTTGTGGCCCATCCCAGCCTTTGGGAATGGAGCCAGGAAAATAAGTACTGACCTCGGAGATTCATTCTCCATGGCCTTGGGTGAGCAGATGATTTATGAGCAGACTTTTCTGCAGACAACCATGGAGTCAGATCTCTCCGGGACCATCCACAACTCTTACCCACAAGAAACCTGGAGACCATCGTTGTCTCACTTTTCCTGTGAAGAAAAAGACGAGCCCATGCTTAATGTACAAAAGCACACAGTGGCAGGCCATGGGTGGCATCCAGGGCCACGGAGTGTGGACGGCGGGGCAGGGGTGTTACTCCTGGGCCCAGAGCAGAACAGGGCGGGCTGCCAAACCCACGCGCCTCCCCAAAGACCACGTGCTTAGACGAGTGGCTGTGACGTTCCTGCTCGACAAATGTGTGTCTCTTGACCACGGGGGTTGACCCTTCTGTTTTGGGGGAGAACAATCTGTTCTGTTTTGGGGTTCCTTCCCAGAAGAGACCAGTTCCCTTTGCCACACCTGCGGCTGGACTGGCTGATACCTGTGCCAACCTCATGCCTCGAAGGACCACATGGCCTTGCCGAGCCAGGCAGCCTCTTCCCTTGCTGCAGAAGGAGGTGGGGCTCTCTGAAGCAGCCACACCCTCTGTAATGGGGTTTCTAAAGGGTAGTGCTGATCGTGTTGTGGTGGGGAGGTTAGTGGGGACCCTGGATCTCAGAGATGAGCTCCGCCTAGGCTCAGCCTGTGCCTGCCACACCTGGCTCCTGTTCCCCTGGAGCCCAGTATGGTCCTTGGTTCTCAGCTCTCACACCACCTCCTGTCTCCCCCAGGGCCTCTGAAAAAGCATGGACAGGAAGGACTCCATTGGGCTGCTGAGAAGGATGGTAAGGTGGCTGTTGACGTAGCCCTGGCATGGGGTAAACGGATGACCATTGCCTGATTAGCAGGTGCACAAGGACTCAGGGAGGCAGCTGGAGAAGAGGCAGAGGGTGGCTCTCTGTGCTGGTGCCAAGCACTCCCATGCAGCCAGCCATGTTCCTGTCCCTGGTCCTTTCTGTCCTCAAGGCTGCGCCATCACCTCATGAGGCCATGATGCCCTTCTGTGACTCTGATTCCATTTTCAGACCCTTGCTGTGCCCTGCCAACTGCTTTGTCCCCGCCTTGGCCCTGCAGGGAGTCAGCTGCCCCTGTCCTTCTGTTTCTCTGAATCCCCAGAACCCGACTCAGGAGGGGATGTCAGGTGCCTGGCTCTGAGTCATGCTTGAATCCTCCAATCTCCCAGCCTCCAGCCTCAGTCCCCCAGCTCTTCCTCCAGGGCTGGCTGTGCCAAAGTGGGGTGTGGACAGAGACAGTGGCTGAGAAGCCCCAGTGGCCTGGTGGTGGTGGGGCTCCTGGGTCCAGCCCCTGCTTTCCACTCCTGCTCGGTCTGGCCCCTGACTTTCTTCTTCTTCTTCTTTTTCTTCCTTTTCATCTCCTTCTCCTTCTTCTTTTTCTTCTTTTTACCAATTTTTATTTTGTATTATGTTTGCAGTCCGTAACAATTACATTTCTCATGGAGATTGGTACATGAATGTAACTCATCTTAATTCTTTTTCCATCCCCTTACCTCCCCGCTCTCCAGCTTTCTTCCTTCTGTCAACTGTGGGCAGATGGCAAAGCTCAGGACCCAAGGGAGGCAGGCAGAGCAGCGATTTCCCCCAGCTCTGCTCATCGTCATCCACCACTTCCAGGCAGCCAGGGCTGATCCCGGCAGTCTGTGACCAGTGGGCTCACAGGCCTGAGCTTCTGGACAGTCTCCCCTCTCCCCTCACTGTCAGTGTCCCAAATTCTGTGGGACTCCACCCTCAGCTGCTCTGCAAAACCATTTAGGAAAACACGCTGTTCCACACAAACCCACTTCCTGGAGCCAGACCCTCACCAAAAGCCCCTTCCCACCCTGATTACATCCTGTCAGGGCACAGGTACCAGTTAATTGCTCCAATTTCCCATGGCAGTTTCTGCTGCTGCTTTTTATTAGTAAGTTTTCATTGGTAAGTTTGATTAGCAAGGGACCACTGCTTAGTGTTTCTTTCCCCTTGTCTCTCATCTGGGTAAAATAGTAGCTGTGTGATGTCAGGTGGGATGAGGACGGAGGAATGAGACTGGAAATGGCCATGTGGTACCTGGGGCAAGCTCACACTGAGGCCGCCTGAGGCCTTTCCTTGCCCTGAAGCTACCTTCAAACCCACAGTTTGCAGAATCGCTTGGGGCTTCACTGCGTCAAAATCTGTTACACAGGAAGTACCAGTCAGAAGTCCAGACTAATGCCCAGGACTCTACAGGTACAGTTTGCCAGGTGTCTCCTGCCCAAAGCCTGCCCGTTCTTTGCTCAGGAAACTGCTCTCGGCCCTGAACCTGACTCTGACTGGTGGCTTGTGTGGTTATTTTTGAGCTTTCTCAATTAAACTTTAATACAAATTGACATAGACAACGGTCTCTGCTCTCTAGCGTCTTTTTTTTTTTTCTAGCGTCTTAATGACAAAGTTATATTACGAAGCAGAGCTGCCTGAACACCGAGCAGTGTCCAGTTGGTGGCGGGAATCTGTCCGTGGCCTGGCTGCTGAAATATCCTAGGGCACTTTCCGTAGCGGGGACAATATGAGGGGCAGGGCTAAAGGGGCCCTGCTTTGCTACCTGGAGTTCACGGGTGTGTGGGCTTCCCTGGGTAAGGGGACACTCAGAGGGAGTGGCCAGTGCTGGACGTAAAGCCAGAAGGCAAGGCATTACCCCTGAGAAACCCTGCTTGGAAAACAGAAATGTTGCCCCAGGGCGGGGGATTGGCATAGAGAGTTTGTATGGGCCCAAAAACTCAGGTCTGTGGGATTCTTCCTAGCTACCATCTGAGTCACACAAATACCTACTGTCTACTTAGGGATTTCCTTGGGACCCGTGACTTGATGCAGATGAGGCCTTTGAGTGTGAGGCCTGCTGTCCTGGGGTCTTGGTGGAGGCTGCAGCCCCCAGACAAGCTTGCTGTATCAGCGCCTCACCTGACGCCAAGCTGGCTCCCCCGAAGCCTGGATTGGCCGTGAGCGCGACCGTGAGACAGTAGGAGCAGGCCCAGCTGGGCTCTTAGGATTAAGTGAGGCCTAGGATAGAATAGACAGTGAGGCTCGCCTCTCCCAAGAAAGGGCCCCTACCCAGAAGGCCTGAGTCCCCCACACAGACAGGGGACTTTGAAGGCTGTGACAACCAATGTCCGGTCCTGCCTGCAGACGACCAGTGACAGCTGCCTCGATGGCTCCCTCCATGCACCCGCTCTCCTGGGACAGAGACTGTGTTTCCTCTGTGTGGATGAAAAGAGCCTGTCCTAGCCTTGAAATACCCCCACGGTCAGTAACGCTGGTCTTTCCACCAGCCTATGGCCCTGCCTCTGTAGTTTTGAATTGTTTCTCTTTTTCATTCTTTTGTTATTCCCACCAGCCTAAAGTAAACTAGAAAAATGTTCCCTTCTTCCTGTTCAGATATCCTATCAGTCATCTACTGCCTCCAAACCCCGGAATCCCACGGCCGGGCACAACAGGTGACTGTCAAGCTCCTGTCTGTGATCGGGACCGAAGATTGCAGTAGGACTGTCTCAGCTCAGACTTGTGCACAAGTTTGCAGCCAATTGGCACTGGGCATCAGAGTGACCATCTGCGTGTCTCCCTAGTCCCCTGCAGGTGGGCCCACCATGTTCCCAAGGTGATGAGATGTAGAGAGAGAACAAGCAAAGGTGTGTACCCCTACCATTCTGGTCCCATGGCCGACACAAACCATGTCCCTGGCTGACCTCAGAAGTGACAGGGATGCATCCACAGAGATCTGGGACTGGACAGATGAGTGAGAAGAGCATGCACCAACCCTCCCAGGCCCGCAGAGCATGGGTCTTCTAGCGCGCTGCTTTGAAAGCCCCTGCCTGGTCCCATCACACTATGGCTGAGGCCCCATGTGTGGAGCTGTCTCATCGTTGGGGACATCTGTGTCACTCTGCTGCAGACTCAGCTTTCTCTGCTGGCAGTCCAGCCCCTGCCTGTTGGCTCAGCCTCCTTTCCTGAAGCCCTGGAGGGTGACTGCACTTCTAGAAGGCTCCGCAGCCCACAAGCAGGGAAGGGCTGGGCCAAAGGCCCGCCCTCGTGCTCTGGAAGTAGAGGTGGGAGCAGCATGGATTCAGCTTCCCACCCCTCTCCTCTTCTAGCTGGGCCCTGAGACTTTGAGCATCTCAGTCCTCCCAGACTTTGTCTGCACTTCACTATTTCTAAATGTCCCCTTCCTTCCGTGCCCCATCATCACACCGCTTTATGGTCCATCCCTGTGTGCTCTCTTTTTACCCTCATTCCCCAGGGAAATCTCAGTTTCTAAGTGGCTTATCTGAATTGGTCCCTTCAGAATGCTCTTCAGATAGGAATCCCATTTTCTCTCTGGATGTTTTAACACTG
>RJWT010015676.1:0-20259 GCA_004365215.1 Cuniculus paca | reverse complement strand
AATTTTTGAACTTTGAAATATTCCTGAGGAATTTTGGGTGTGATGTGTGTGGAAGGGAAGGAACCTAAATTTAAAATGCTGATCTGAGCTGGGGAGGTGACTCAGGTCTGTAATCCCAGCACTCGGGAGGCTCAGGTAAGATCATTGCAGGTCAGCCTGGGCTACAAAGTGAGCTCAAGGCCTGCCTGAACTGCATAGCATACTGTCTCAAAAAGACTAGAAAACACTGATGTGAATCACCTTTGGTAATTTCGTGTCCTGGAAGCTGCAGCCTTCTTAAAAATACAGTTTTTACTTATGATTTTCTTGTCTCCTGCCTATCTTTTATTTCTTCCACCTCAAATAGATACGGTCATCCAACTGATTTAATATGTATTGTGCCAGACACTTTTAGGGCGGTATTTTTTCTTTTGGGAATAATGTACAGGCAATAAAATATAAAATAAAATTTATATCCAGGCACTTTTATATATAAGAATAGTAAATTACATAAAGGCTTTGCTTTTATGAAGTTATATTCTAAGACTATGTAATGGCTTTTTGTCGAGATATTTGTTAATTTTCAAGTAACTTGTATGTGCAAGAAGTCACAAAGGAAGTATGCATTAGTGAGTTGGTAAAAAAATCACTTTTGAAAAAATTGTAACCTCTGAGATTGACAGTTTTTAATTTTAAACATTTGTAATTTTCTATTAAAATAATTTTGATGTTTTAGTTAACATAAATTATTTGTAGATAAAACTATAAATTCTGCATTTGGTGTATAACAGCAAATCATTGCCTTAAGACAAGCTTTGAAGGATTATAAAAATTTTAACTTTGCTTTTTCTGTAGTAGTTTTTCTAATTCTTAGCAGCTTTTATAGTAACTGCTTTCACAGTGATGATAAATTACAAGTTTTCAAACTTTTTGGTCTTGGACTTCTTTATACTCAAAAGTTACTATAGAACACAAAGTATCTTTTATGTAAGTTACCAGTATTCATTAGAAATTAAAATGGAGAAAAATTTAGGTGCTTATTTATAGTTCATTTAAGCAAACTAATTACATGTTAACACAAATATTTTATTTAGAGATCAATGATTTTATGTTTCTACAAAGATCTTTTGTGTCTTCCTTTATAGAAGAAATTTGATTTTCATACTGCTTCTGCATTAAATCAGTTGCATTATTTTGACTGAAGTACCGGAAGAAATGTCCTGCAGCTAGATAGTTGAAAATGGAGTATTTTATTAGTGTTTTCATGTAACTGAATATTCTTTGATGCTACGCAAAAACTCAACAAGTGATTTCTTAAAGTTTAGTTGCAATGTGGAATCAGAAACATCACCAAGGAACTTCTATTCATTAAATGCCATTGGTCCCTTCTTCACTTTGGAAAGTTCTCTTCATTGTATAAAATACACTTCAGTAATATTACCACTGATCTTGCCAGAAAAGTTAGTATTGGAAAGTTGTTCAACTCATAATGACATATTTTTCAGAATTCTAATTTTCATTAGAAAACATTGGCCTCAGCAGCCACATACTCTCATTTACAGTACCTTGAAGTAGCAAGTTACTGTCATTCATTCTGGGGAAAATGTTTGCTATAGTCAAGTCTAAAAAACCAGGTTTGTCTTTCAAATGTAAAATCGCATTTCATGAAAAATGGCTAGTTCAGCTTGCAACTCCAACAGTTGCACAAGTGTTTTTCCTCAAAATAATTTGGAATTCTGAAGTGCTTTATGTATACTCCTATTTTACCAAACAAAATATGTAAAGTATACTTGAGAAAGATTTACTAAAGTTAACTGTTTTAATTGCATCATCCCTTAAGGACATATTATTAAGTGTACCTGGCTTGTCACTCTTAAGGCAGTTTGTTTGAATCTAGTTAATTTGGCTGTGTTTGGGACGTAAGTAATGTAAGAAGGTAGGGAGGAACAATCTGCATGTGAGACTGCATTTCATTTGTTCTGTACTAGATCAGTGAGAAGAAACACTGTCTGTTTAAAAAGACCATTTATGTCTGCATAACTGCTTTTGAGCATTTAAAATATAAAATCCTTACAGATTCACTTCATTTAGCCTTGTTATAGGGAGACAAAAATTAAAAATGCATAATATTGTGAGAATGCAGCATGATTTGAGAAGCTGCCAGATACTGTACATGAGCAAGTGCATACAAATGGTGCCCTAGGCTGACCAATTACCCATATGAACAGCAATTATATTAGTGTGCGAGGGCAATTAGAGGGAAAATTGGACCCTGTGGACATCCAGCTGAGCAAACAGGACTGAGGAAGGATAGAGGATATGTATTAGTTTGAGAAGAAAAATCTAAGCTTACTTAAAAAAATATTTGTATCAGTCACAGCACATTCTTTGTATGTCCTCTGGATGCCTAGTTTTCTAAAATAAGCTCATTTCCACAAATGAAAAAGTACTCCTACTTAAAGATCAAATACCCAGATTGCAGTGTGTCTTGCATGTAAAAAAGCCAGAATATTCAGAAAATAGGAAAGTTGGAATATACAGAATCAAACATTTAGATGCTACTGTACATTTGTCTTTAGTAGTACTGTGGCATAGTTTGGATATTTATCCTTAATATGAAAATATATAATTTTTAAAAGCTAAGCATGTTTCTATATCTGATTTGTGATTTTTGGCAAAAAAAAAAAAGGTTGATGGCCTAACTTGATGTGGAGAATTTATAGTTCCATATCTAAACTAGGAAATCCTTGATGAATAGTGACCATTAAATTAATGAAATTTATTTTGTAATTTATACAGGCTGTGTAGCTCTAGCCAGATACCTTCATTCCATCAAACAGGTTTGTGCATTGATGCTACCTAGAAGTTACCAATACTAATGTTTTTTGGGTGGTACATTTGTTATAGTTTAATGCCTTACTTAGTTCTTGAATGTTCCAAGCATTTCAAATACTCTCAACATGGAAAAGTACACACAGTGTGAAAAAATAACAGTTCATTCAAAAAAGACTGAAAGGCTGTCATTTTTGTCATTTATTTTCCATGTGCGTTTTGCACATGTGAAGTCTGTGACGATTTACAGGATCACTCCAAGAGCATCCCAAAGACCCCACCCTTTATATCCTAACCCTCTTAGAATTTCCTTTTTCCTCCAGAGTCATTCTCATGCTTGTGTTTTTACTTTATGTAAACAAGAAAAATATTTTGTTTAATCAACTTGCTTTTCATACCTCCCACAGAAATCCCTCTCTTACTTGCTTCCCCCCCCCGCCCATGTGTCATCAACTGAAAAAAAATGTGGGGGAAAGAAACCATTATCTAGTACTTACACCTTCTCTCCAAAGCTAGCTACTGGCCATAATTTGGTCACTGTCTGTCTCTCCCTCCCTCCATCTCACCCTCCTCCCTCTCTTCTCCCCTCTTGGCATTCTAGTTACTAATGCTGTGTAACAACTCCAAGAACTGAACATCTTTGGAGGTCACAGTTTACCTGGACCAGAAAGGGCCCAGCAGCTTTTCTGTGTTTTACGGAGTCTTGGGCTTTAGCTAGAAAGGGTAAATGACTGAGGAAATTCTAGGCTGGGAACTGCTATCATCTGAAACCTTTTGGAACTCACTTGTCTGGTGGCCTGTCAGCCGAGCCCTCAGTAGGGGCTGTCATCCAGAACACCTACAAGCACCACCACTCATGGTTTTGGACTGCCGCACAGTGTGGTAGCTGGGTTCCAGAACAAAGTGGCCAAGAGAACTAGGAAGAGGCTGTGTGGCCTTTTATGATCTAGTCTCAGGAGTTAAACAAACATGGTGTAATCACAGGCTGCCCAAAATTAGTGAGAGAACATGGTATCAACCCTGTGTACAGAGTATCAGAATCACATTTCCAAGACAAACATAGAATGGGAGACATTGTTGAAGGACATCTTTGGAAAACTAAATTTGCCACAATGATACTTTTGTATAAAACAACTACCTTGAAATTCAATAGTTTTCTTATGATATCTGTGTTTTATTACTTTATTTTAAAAAGCCTTTTCTAAAGATAATACATTTTCCTTAATTTTTTTAAAAACTTATATAAAAACTTTATATTATGCTCCTGAACACATTTGGAGTTTATTGTTACAAAAAATTTTTTGTAAAGTTTTAATGTTTTTATCTCATAAACTTTTAATTTTCAGTAAATGTGTAGTGGGAAACTCAACTGTTTTTCAGACGGACAAAATATCACCATCAGGTAAAACCAGAAACTATAAAACTAAAATCATAAAGGAAAAGCTTCATAACATTGGTCTGGACAGTATTTTCTTGGAGACGACCCTGAAAGCAAGAGCAAGAAAACCAAATATAGATAAGTGGAACTGAACGTAAGAAAAGGCTTCTGTCTGTAGACAAGAAAACCATCAACAGAAGGCAAAAGCAGCCTCTTCCAAACCATGTGTTTCTTAAGGGGCTAATAATCAAAATATATAGAGTTCCCACAACTTGGGCAGAACAAATATGGGCAGAGGTGCTGTAATACTGCATTATACTTAAAATTTAACAGTACTATCCTGTACACTTAAAAATTTGTTAAGAGGTGAGATCTCCTGTTTATGCTTTTTGCCATAATAAAAAAGTGAATTGTAAAAATAAATATATTAAAATATATTAAAAGTATTTATAAAATAAAAATATAAAAATAAATATATTAAATTGATGTGGTTATAGAAACAAAGATTTTGCACATGGTAATACTTTGCTTCCCTTTACTTCAATTTTCCCAATTTTTTTTTAATGTAAAATAGCTATCTTATGTACATGTGGACCATTCACTATAAATCTTACAGAGTAATTTCGGAAAAATCATGGTTTATAGTAGATTATTATTCCCTTGCTGTAACTGTTTTAAAGAGTCTCTCTGTGCACAAGTGCCTGACTTTTTTAGGGCAGACAAGTGAAATAGTGGGGTAATAGGCTATATATTTTTAGCTTTATGAGGTACTCACAAATTGTTCTTCCATGAAGTCAAATCAATTTACACTTCAAAAGTACATGGTTTCGTCTTTTTCAACATCCTCACTGACCCTTAATATGATTATATATTCCAATTTGTTACTGATGCATATTTTCACGTCTTCCTGAATCATTGGCTAATTCTGTGATTTGCCAGGAACCTGATGTTATAATTTTCTGGAAAAAAATCTTTACAAATATCACAAGAGTGAACGAAAATATGCTTCTAAGAATTCAGTAATTTGTGAAGGAAAGTATCTTTAAGAGATAAAGTTGAGGAATAAAAAGAATGACTCAATCTTAAAGTATAATACGAATCAAAAATCATCATCTTATGAGGTTGCCAAAGATAAACCAACACCTTAAAGACACCTTAAATTTCAACTCCTATCTAAATTTTAGTGTCAACTGGATTGATTATTCTTTAAAGAACTGCAATTCCTTCTTTCAGAGTTAAGATGCACATTTATAAAGTCCTCATAGTAATTCATAAGTACTGCCTGTTGAGATCTTATTTTTGTATTCTATTTAACAAATGAAGATTAGCTCAATATTTTATACATCACTTGAGGATAAGTTAATGAGCTCTGGTTGCTTTTATATAAAATGAATTGAATTCAAATTTTTCATGTTCAAATGTGCTTGCTGCTGGATATACATAGAATTAAAAAACCACAATGAGGAAAAATACCCTCGAACATTTTTTTGTTTAGTACATTTTCTCATATGTGATTTGCAATATAACTTGTATCCTTGATGTTAAATAGCATGCATTTAATTCTTCTAATGACACTGTTTAAAATTTCAGAAACAATCGCCTATATTTTTCTAATTATTTGTAATCCTCATAAAAATTAGCATCTTTTAATATCCTACCATTTGAAACAAGAAAATTTTCATGCTACTTTTCCCCATCCCCACATTTTTAGTGGATATAATTTGGAGCGCTGTGGTTAGGCTATTATAATTTCATTTTAAAATCTATTGAGATTTATTTAAAATAAAATGTACCGATTTCAAGTGCACATTTCATTGTATTTTAAAAAGTGTATATGTCCATAAAATTACAACCAAGGTAGAGAGCATTCACCCAAAAGTTTCCCTCAGGCCCCTTTGCAGCTCATCCCTGTACCCATTCCAGGAAACATGGATTTATTTTTATCACCGTAGGTTAGATTTTCCTTTTCCAGAATTTCACATAAGTGAGATTACATATGTCCTCTTTTTGACTGGCTTCTAGTCAGACTGGTGGTTTTGAGATTCATTCATTTTTGTGGCAGTTCCTTTTTGTTGCCAAATTGTATTCCATTATATTAATAATCCTCCATGTATGATGTATTGTTGCGAATACTTGGCTTGCTTTCAGTGTTTTTATTATGTGTAAAACTGCCATGGACATACAAATCTTGGTATAGACATGTTTTCATTTTTCTTGGATTCATGCCTTAAAGTAGAAAAACTGAGGGCTGGGGATCTAGCTCAATGGCCTAAGCACCTGCCTGGCAAGCGCAAGGTCATAAGTTCAATCATCGGTGGCGCAAAAAAAAAATTAAAATAAAAATAGAAAAACTGCAATAAAAATGTGTGTTTATAAAAAAAATGCCAACATTGGCAGTGATTGTACCATGTGTTGGTTACTCTTCTCTCCTTGCTTGGGCAAAATACCTGATGCCCAAAATGAAGAAAAAGTTTATCTAGCTTACAGCTTTTGGAGGTTTCAGTCCATACTCAGCTGGCTCCAAGGCAGGGTGATGTGGCTGAGATTTAACTTTCTGGGGTGGTCACAAGCAACAAGAGTGAAAGGACCAAAATGGGGAAACCTCACCTCCCTCTTTCTAATATGGTATGCCAGCTCCACCCCTGGGCGGGTGCAGCACTCACATCACCAATCCCAGTGCTAGACAATGAACCAATCACAAACACTAGACTTAGCCACCTTCAAAAGACCCACCCCCCATGGCTGCAGGAGGCTTTGGGGGGACATTTAAACACAGACCATAACATACCATTTTAAATTCCCATCAACAATATATGAAGTCCAGTCTCGCCTCATATTTTCCAACACTTGATATTATCTTAAGTTTTAGCCACTCTAGTGCATCTGATTATAATGCTGACATTCACCTGATAGCTAAAGTTATTGTGGATCTTGTATGTGTATATCGACTAATCTTGCATTTTCTTTTTTGGAGATGTCTTTTCAAATCTATTTCCATTTTAAATTGGATTTCTCTCATACTTACTCAAAAGACTTTATTCTATAACCTACATACCATGCCTTTATCCAGGGCATAGTTTTTCACAGTTTATTTTTTTCTCTTTTTTTTTTTTTTTTGTCTTTTTGAGACAGGGTCTCACTATGCAGTTCAGACTGGCCTTGAGCTCATTTTGTAGCCTAGGCTGGTCTCAAACTTGAGACGATCCTCCTCCCTCAGCCTCCGGAGTGCTGGGATTACAGGAGTGCACCACCACACCCGGCTCACAGTTTATTTCTTATGTGCTATAAGATTCAGCCATATGTGCACAATTGGATGTTTCGATATAAATATATAGTTCTGTAGCCATCACCCAAATCCAATTTTACAACATTTCTATCACCCTAGAAAGTTCTTTTACACCCAGGAACCAACTGATCTATTTTTATTCTCTATACGATGATTTTTTTCTAGGCAGTTACTATAAGTAGAATCATACAATGCGTAGACTTTCAGGCCTGGCTTTCATTCAATGTTGTTGAAGTTCATGTTTCCCCACATGTCAGTGGTCCACGTCTTTGTTGTTGAGGAGATCTCCATCTTATGGATATATCACATTTTATTTGTCCATTCATCAGTTGATGGGCATTTATATTGCTTTTGGCTTTGGGGTATTATGAGTATTGCTGCTTTGAATATTTGCAGAAATGTGTGTGGACATTATTTCTCTTCAGTAGATTGCTAAGAATGGGAATCTGTGTTGAATGTTTTGTTTGTGTTTAAATCTTTAATCTACTGTCTAGCTGGTTCCAAAGGTGGCTAAAATCATCAGAAATGTATAGATTAGCAGTTTTCCACATCTACACTAACACTTAGTATTGTTTTATTATTATCATTGTCATTACTATTCTAATGAATGTATGGTGATTTTCATTGTGGTCTTAATTTGCTGTTCTTAAGTGGCTAATAGTGACTTTTTTGTTTTGTTTTGATGTTCTGGGGATGAAATCCAGGACCTCTCACATGCTAACCAAGCAAACTCTACCATTGAATTATACTGCAAGCCCCATTTGACATATTTTAATGTGTTTATTAACTGTGAGGATATCTTCTTTGATAAACTGTCTATTCAAAATTTTCCCACTGTATTTGCCTGTTATTTTCGGAATCCGTTATATATCTTGATACAAGATATAAATCAGACCTGCGGTTTGCAAATATTTTTGCAGTTTGTGTGTTGTCTTTTCATTGTCTTAATGGTCTTTTGAAACACAAAAATTTTAATTTTGATGAATTTATCATTTTTTTAAGTGATCATGCTTTTGGAGCTATTATATAAGAACTCTACTGAATTCAAGATCACAAATTGTTTTCCTGTAGAGATTTTGTACTTTAGCTTTTACATTTGGGTCTGTAATTTACTTTGAGTTAATTTTTGTGTATTGTGTAGAGTGAGAATCTACATTTTCCTTTGATTTATTTTGTTGTACATAGTCACCCAGTTGTTTGAAAAAGATTATCATTTTGATTGAATTGTTTTGGCAAATTTGCTGATGGTCAATTGGTCATAGATTTAAAGATTCTTCTAAGAATTTCAGTTGTGTTTCATTGTTCTGTGTGCTTTTTCTTACAGTACATCACACTATAGATTTATTCTTTTCTAACAGATTTTTCAAAGCTATAACTTGCGTTTTGAGTACTACTTTAGCTATATCGCATAAATTTTGACACATTATATTCTTTTTTACTTAATTAAAAATCCCTTAATTTTCCTTGTATTCTTTGATTAAGGGTTTCTTTTTTCTTTTTTTTTTTTAATAAATTTGTTGCCTAATTTCCAAACTTGTGGAGATTGCTCAAATTAGTTTTTGCTGTTGATCTCTGTTTTAATTCCACTGTGCTTGAAAAGCACACTTTGTATGATTTTAATCCTTTTAATTTGTTGAGATTTATTTTATGGATTAGTATATGATTTATCTTGAATGTTTTCATGAGTGCTTGAAAAGAATATGCATTCTGATGGTTTGGGATACAGTGTTGTATATCAGTCATAGAAAGTTGCTTGTTATATTTTGTCTAGCCTCACTGATTTTCTATTTAGTTCTTCTTTCAATTTTTATTTATTTATTTATTGTTTTTTTGAGACAGAGTCTTGCTAGCCATGTTCAGGCTGACCATGCACTCATTGTATAGTCCAGGCTGGCCTTGAGCGCATGGCAATCCTCCTGCCTCAGCCTCTCGAGTGCTGGGAATTACAGGCATGCACCCCCATGCCCAGCTTCTTCTTTCAATAATTGTTAATATAATACTTAGATATCCAGGTCTTTACTAATATTATTGAATTGCTCTTTAATTCTTGCAGTTTTTGCTTCATTGTATACTAGGACTCTAAAGTTAGATGCAAATGGATTTATCATTACTATATGGTCCTCATCATAAACTGTACTATTGAGTTTATAATAGAAAATATCTAGGCATGGTGGAACATGCCTATAATACTAGCACTGGAGAGGCCAAGACAAGAGGGTTATTGCAAGTTCAAGGCTAGCTGAGGCTACATAGGGAGTTAGGCCTGCCTGAACTACATACATAACAAGACCTTGGTTCAAAAAAAAAAAAAAAGATGTGACAGAAAATATGTATAAAGTATACATGAACTCTTACCTAAGAACATCCTTCATGAAACAGTAAAAGCTATTTATTTCACAGATATGGAGAGAGAAAAGTTGTGCTGGGATAGACTTTCTATATTTTACTAGGTTAAGCAAGTACAAATCCTTAGTAGATTGTGATGAGTTACAGTGGACATTCTCAGTGTTGAAGTGACCAATAAGAAAATCATCTAATAAAATACGCTTACAAATCAATAGAGGAATTGAAATGGTACACTAAAACCTTACGTTTAAAATGAAAGAAGACAGGAAAACAGGAAAGAAGATGTAACTGGAAAACTAATAGTAAAATGACACACATAAGTCCAACCATACCAATAATTAATGTAAATGGGGCAAAGGCTACTGAAGAAGGAAAAGTCTTCAGACCACATTAAAAGCAATATCCAAATCTGTGCTGTCTTTCAGAGCCAAATTTAGATGCAAAAACATAAACAGGTTGAAAGTAAAAGGATTAAAAACAATATGCTGGCAAGAATAATAACAGAATAGCTACCTCGATATCAGACAAAATAGATTTTATGCTAGGAAACATTCCTAGAGAGAAAGCGATATTTTACAATGATGAGAGATATCCTGAGGAATTGTAATTTAATGTGAGTAATTTTACTGCTTCATGAAGGATTTTCTCAAGTGAAGTTTTTTCCCACTACAGTTTTCACAGTACAATGGTTGCTAGCAGGGCTTGATGCTAAGTCTCCATTTGTGCCACCGGGCCACAGACTACAGTTTTAGAGCTACCATTTAGGCCATTTGCATTTCATGTAATTATCGGTACAATTGTGTTTAAATCCACTGCCTTACTTACTTTATTTATTTAGTACTGAGGATTGAATCTACAGCCTTTGCACTGAGCTACATCTCTTTTATTTTCTATTTTTTATTTTGACTCAAGCTCTCACTAAGTCCCTAAGTTTCTTAGGCAAGGCTTGAATTTGGGGTCCTTCTGTCTCAGCCTCGTAGGGTGCTGGTAGACAGGAGATTGGGCCAGCTGGCTAGGCAAGTGGCTGTGACTTGTCAGTCATGAAATCCAGGACACATGTGCCCAAGCCTGGCGCCTGGAACCAATCAGAAAGTGCTACCCTCAGATCTTGGAAGAACTCAAGCAGGTTTTCGCCAAGACAACCTGGAACTGACGTCAGCTAAGGAGCAGAAGATACAAAAGACTGCAGCCATTAGCTTTGTGGCCACCGTACTTGTTCACTGTGGTCTGTTCTCACCCTGCAGCATGTACTTCTCTTACCTTTCGTTTCCCTGAACTTGCGCTGCAGAGCACATTTCTTTTCTTTCAGACCTTCAATAAGTGTAAAACTGCACTACCTTTTGCACTTGTGTCAACCAATTCTTTGTTCAGGACAGAGAGAACTTGGAAAACTCTCAAAGGAGAAGCCAGCACTCTGGAACCTGGTAACCTGGGGATTACAGGCATGTGTCACCCTGCCTGCCCCGTAATTGTTCATTTGTTTACTGTGTGTCCCATATCTTAATCCATTTTCGCTGCTATCACAAAATACCTTAGATTAGGTAATTTATAGAGACAGGCTTTGTATCTTGTGGTACTAGAGCCTAGGAAGTTCGTCTGATGAGAGAAGGGCTTCTGCCTTTGTCCTTGCACCGCAGAAGGGCAGATGCAGTGTACTCATTTGACAGAAGGGATGCAGGAGGAAAAGGTTAGAACTCACTCCCTCAAGTCCCGTTGTAAGACATTAATTGAAGATCAAGTTTCAATATCAAATTTGGGGTACACACACATTCAAATATACCAACCATTCAGTCTGTTCTTTGTTCCCTTTTCATGCTTTTATTGATTCATTTTTTTAACTGCATTTTATCCCCAGTTTCGTTGATTAGCTATACCCCGTTTAATTTTTTAGTGGTTGCTCACAGGATTTTAATACATCTTATTATAGTGTGTCTTCAAATAGCATTCTGCTACTTCATGTATGATGTGAAAACAATACATTTTGTTTGCATTTCCCCCTCTGTCCTTTTGCTCACTAGGTGTCATGTATTTTGTTGATACATGTGTTACATACCTTACAATATGCTGTTATTGCTTTTCTTTTTACCAATTATCTTTTGAAGGAATTTAAAAGTAGGAAAAGTATCTTTTAAATTTGCCCATATGTTTACCATTTCTGGTGCTCTTCATTCTTTTTTAGATCCTAGTTTCCATATAGTATCTTTTTCCTTCTGTCTGAGAATTTCCTTTTGCATTTCTTGTGATTCAGGCCTGCTGGTGATAAATTCTCTCAGCATCTGTTTGCATGAAAAGGTTTTCTTTTACCTTCATTTCTGAAGAATGTTTTTGCTGAATATAGAATTCTAGGTTGGTGGATTATTTTTCTCCCCCACATTCAACCCCTGGTGTACATGTGTTCTGTTGAAAAGTCTTACCTTTTTTTCTTTTCCTTAGTGTGTCAATTTTCTATGTGTTTAAAAAGGTCCCTTTATCTTCAGTTTCCAGCAGTTTTATTATGCTGGGTTTTAGTGTGTTTTTCTTTGTGTTTATCCTGCTTATGCTTAAGGCTAGGAGAGCTTATTTCCTTTTTTGACAGATTTGGAAAATTTGGCCACTATGTCTTCAGATATTCTGTCCATTTCTGTCACTTCAAAACCCATGTGCTATCGCTTGGTGGTGTCCTACAGTTTACTGAGGCTCTCTTCATTTCTTCAAGTTTTATTTTTTTCTCTCTGTTACTATTTTTAAATAGTATTTTTGTGTTTCAAGTTCAGTATCTTTTCTTCTATAGTGTCTTCTTGTCATTTCATACACTAGATTTAAAATTCTAAATATTTTTCATCTCTGCAAGTAGTATTTAGGGTTTTTTTTTCTTTTTATTATTCATGTGTTTTCCTTTAAATTCTTAGACATTTCTCAAAGACCCGTGTATTAAAGACTTGGTCCACAGGGAGACACTATGAGAGATGTGGAAACTGTGAGCACTAGGGACCAGTGGGAGGTGCGACTGTGAAGGAGATGGTCAGACCTTGGCCCCTTCTCTTTCTCTCTCTTTGGCTTACTAACCATGAACTGAGCAACCATGTTTCTGCTATGATTTTCTGCCTTACCACAGACCCATAGCAATGGGGCCAACAAAGCATGAACTAGAACCTCTAAAACTGTGAGCCAAAGTAAAGCTTTGTAAGTTAATTATCTTAGGTATTTTTATAATGATGGAAAGCTGACTAACACAGCCTCTAGCTGGTTTTCACCCAAGCCATGGAAAATTCCAGCACCCATGTTATGCAAATAATAGAAATGTAAGCAGCTTCTGAGGTACCTCCTCCCTCATCTTCTGCCTGTCTTTCCTACACATTTTTCCAAGCCCAAGGAACACATGAGATACTCACCTGGCCTATGCTCACACACTTTATTTTATTTTATTTTATTTTATTTTATTTCATTTTATTTTATTTTTTACTATTTTCTTTTTTGGTACCGGAACCAAACTCAGTGCCTCACACTTGCCAGGCAGGTGCTGCACCACTGAGCTGAATCCAGTGCTCTCACACACTAACTTTCAAAGGAAAGGTGTTTGTTAAATTTCCTGGGGGCTCAGGAACCATCCCAGACTTAGTTAGAATTCTTCTTAAGCTCTTTCTCCCTTAGCTCCAGGGAGAAAGAAACTCAAGTATCTTGCACCGGGGGAAAGGAAGGTTAGAGTCTTTTTTTGGTGAATATTCTCCACTTTCCTGTCACCACTTCTTTTATCTTACTGGGATGGCTGCACTGGGGCGGTGGAGAGGGGGGTGCAGAAACATCCGCTCTCACTTTATGCATTGTCCACAATTTTGGGACAGTGGAGAAAATTCCACTGTTTTACAGTAACAACCATGAATCTGCTGCTTATAGCTAGTATTTACTGAGCATTTTGATGTCGTGCATGGGGCTGAGACGTTTGCAGACACCATCTTTAACCCTCAGAATACGTGCAAAATTGTCTTTATTATTTCTGTTTATAGGTGAGAAAATTTAGGTCATTCTGCTACTAAAGAGTAGAGCCAAAATTCAGACCTAGAGTCTACATTTGTCACCACTAGAGGTGTTGTTCCCTGGATAGTGCCTTTGGGAAGTTGATGCTGTTGTGCTCCCGTCTTCACGGCTATCAAGTGAGACTGGAGGGGCACACGGGCTGCTGGACGGAAGCCATTATCAGCCGGAAGTCTCACTTCGTCCTTGTGGTCTTTCACTCTAGGATCCTGTGATTCAGCCATAAACAATAAATATGGTTTGGTAGAGGTTAATAAAACATGTGAATTACTGCCAACTTTATTCTAGGTCCTTGTTTCTTTGGTTGCTCTCTTAGAGACTAACTCCCTCTTTGGGAATTAGTTTCCCCATGTGGGTTTGAATTAATTCCCTCAGGCCACAGAACTGTAATCTGGGAGAGTTCATTCAGCAAATGGCACCCAGCTTTTCTCACTCTGGCTTGCCAAAGACACTGTGAGGCTTTGTTTGGACACAGAAAATGGTACTGGACGGCAGATGTTTGCAAATACCACTTGTTTAATTACTCAGGCACTTTATAATATATTTTTTGTCCTGAGCTGTGGAAAACACATCCTTCATCAGCTTTAAAACAGAGTGTAACTTTGGAGGGCCATTCTGGCTGTCTTTTTTCCTTGTGCATTGGTCCAGACAGATGGAGTGAACAAAAAGAAGAGAAAGGGAAAGCTCTTGGCAGTTACCCTCAACTTTGCTTCTTTGTAGCAGCAACAGCAATATAGCAATGGGGACCATTTCCAATCCCCCCCCCTGCAAGGGAAAGAATCCCAACCCTCAGGAAAACACTCAGAGCCATCGTGCTGAACAGGCACTCTAGGAGGAGAAAGGGTACCTTTGTGGCAGCACCCCGCCCCCCAGCAGCACGCCTTACTGCATCCGTAGTCAGTGTGTGGATGGACTCTGCTGCTGGGACCTAGCATGGCCTTCCTGCCTGGCACAACTGTTCCTACTGGAAGGTTTGTGTGGCACCAGAAGAGTGACTGGCAGTCTTTCACTCTGCACAGTGACTTTGGTCTCCTGCACTTGCAACAGAGCCCTGATAACTACACTTGAGAGGATGTGGATGTGTGTGAATTGGTTCAAATTTCAGATGTACCGATGTTTCTAGGTTGACGCCCACAAGAGGAAGTGAGCCTCATCCTCACTGATGTTACCACTAGCTCTGGAGGCTTCATGCCAAGCCTTGGGACCATTCTGCTCTGCCCTACAGAATTTCCAGTGATGCCTCCAAAATACAGCCAGATCTCACCAGAGGACCTCACCTGAATTTAGTAGGTCCTCAGAAGTTATGAGAATTAGCATCTATAGGTTATCCAGATGTGCAGCTAGCACCAATACTTGAGTGCTTTCTAAAATCCAATACTGTATGCAGCCTTTGTAACAATTAACAAGAATAATCTCTGGAACCAGGATTCCAACAATGGTTCTGATACATGTTAACTGCATGACCTTGGATATCCACTTAACTTTTCTGGGTCTTCTGTTTGTAACCTTTGATCAGGGGATGATAATACTATCTACTTTATGGGGTAGCTGGGGGATTAGATGATTTTCACATGTAAAACACTTAGTATGTAGCAACATATCAATAAATTGATGATTCCTGAGTTTAAACACAAGAACATTTAAGAAATAGTCATATATTTGCACTGAGGTTTTGTTTTCTTGGAATCATGGGAAAACAGGAAATTTGTGTTTCTCTACATCTGTCACAACAATCTTATGAAGGAAATAATAATGCTTGTTAATGCCAATGTTTAATAGGCACTATGCTAAGAAGTTTTCATATTGTTTCATTTAATCCTTAAAATAGCTGTTCACACCCATGTTTTTCAGATAAGGTGTTGTAACTAATACAGCACTAGTATCCAAACTCACATTCAAGTCTGTGTGGCTCCAGCTCCCAAAATCTTGGTCATTGTGATTCTATGCCATTATCTGAAATTTCTGTATGAGGAAGCCATAAGCAGTGAGTCACAGGTGTCACAGCTGGACTGGGAATCAAATGTCCATCTTCAAAAGACACATTCCTTACCTGGTAAGGAAGATGAGATAGCGAACAGCCTTGGGAGGCAGAATAATAGGAAAGGAAATAAAAACAACAAGAAGTGTGTGGCTTGTTGGTTTCAAGAAAGGTATGCAAAGGAAGTAAGCTGGGTGTCATAGGATGAATAAGATTCCTAGAAATAGAACTAACCAGGAAGGGCATTTCAGCGGAATGGAAGAGAATGAGAAAAAGAAGGCTTGGAGAGATTTCAGAAAGCAACAAATACTGAGTTCACACACTGCGAGGTTCACAGGAAGGGTACTAGAAGACAGTGCAGAAAGTCATGTGTGCAGGAATGCCTGTCTGAGGGGTTTCTTTGCTCCTGCACTGTTGGTGAATGGGAAGTTTTTGAAGGTAGGTTTTCGAATAATAGTGTGCTATGATCAAGCCAATCTTTAAGGAAGATCACTGTGACAGGCAAGACTGAGATCAGGAGAAGGCCATTGCAGTGGCCCTTGGGGTAGAAGGAGGGTCTGCACCAGTGTCCAAGATACGGAAGGGGAGAATTGAGAAAATTTAGTAAAGGAGAAGTGGGGGAGCCCGATAACTACCTAGATGTTGGGACCAAAGGGAGTGAGGTATTTAATATAGTTCCGTAGTTTGTGCCCTCATCCCTAAAAGAATTAAGTGCAGCAAATAAAAATAGGAAATTAAGGAAGCAGTTAAGGAGATGACAGAATGATCACATTTTGGAAAAAGGCAGTTTTGAGGTGCAGATTGGTCATTAAAGTACATCAATTTCAGTGGAAAATGATGCTTCTAAATACATAGTTTGGAGAGGCACAGGAAGTATAAAGTGGAAGAGACTATGGAGAAGGAAAGCACAAAGAGAAGCGGCACAGAACACAGCCTTGTCCCTTCCTCTAGTTAGAGAGCAGGCAGGTGATGAAAAACTCTCAAAGGAGGTAAGGATGGAGATAGAAAGAAGGAGGGAGGGAAGAATCAAGAAATAACAATCACAAATTTTTTTAAAGGGAGTTTCTAGCAAAAAATAGTGATTAATGTTCAGAAATTAGAAGCAGTCAAGAAAGGGAGTGGAAATCAGAGAAAAGATCTTACAAGCATGTTTGATTCCAGAGTGGTTGTAAGAGTCGGTGATAGTGGAATGAAGAAATCAAAGAATAAGAGGTGAGTGAACTGAATCAGGCAGAATGAAAGGGTGGTTAGTGTTCGAGAAGTCCACAATGAAATCTAATGGAGAGACAAGACCAGTTCCAACCTGTTTTGCAATGTCAAATGGCATACTGCATGCAAGTCAAAGGGAGTGTAAGTTCTTTTAATATACCAATCTGTATTTTCAGGAGATTTGTAGAAAATAAAAATAAGTGTTAGAATTCGACATAAGGAAAGTTTTAAAGACAGTTTTAAAGAGGATGTGTGAAAATGCAATGCCACAGGATGGAAATGAACTTACATTTTAAGAAAAGATCACAATTCTGGCTTTGCTACAACATTCCATTAGTAATTAGAAGAGAGAAAACTACAGCCTCTAGGAAAAAAGTACTCAAGTCCTTTCCAAGTCAGACACCAAGTTTCTGGAAGTAACTAGTAATGCAGCTGACTACACATGGCCCTTATCTTGCAGGAAAACAAGAGAGCTTCCTTATTGTGAAATGGGATTTGTCTCATATCTTCCAGCAGGTTACAATAAAAGGACAAAAGCCTTTTGTTTCTCCTTATTAGTATTATAAAAATTAGTGATTTCCTCTTTTCTTTTTGTTTTCTTTTTTCCAAACTGCTATCTCTATAACTTTGCAGTGATGGTCAAATTAAAATGGACAACAGCAGTCCACGTCGTTGCTATATAAATGTAGTAACTCTGTCATGTGCTTTGGAAATAAAATCAGGTCCTACAAAGAAAACCAGGTTATACTCTGATTTTAGATCATCCTTACTTACCTTTGACCTCACACACACACACACACACGTACATGTACCTACACACATCAGGAGCAAAGCAAGACCACTCTTACTCTATGTAGTTCTTGAAATTTTAGCTACAGCAATTAGCAAAAGGGAAAAATAAAGAGGATACAAATAGAAAGAAGTCAAATTATCCTTTTAAAGAATACTTATACCTTATAGTTTATCCTAAGTATATGATCCTACACTTAGAAGAGCAGGTTATAAAATCAACATTAAAAATCAAAACTTTTCTACACATCAGTAATGGAAATTAGGAAAACAATTCCATCACAATAGCTTCAAAAATACCTAGGAATCAATTTAACCAGGCTGAAAGACCTCTACAATAAAGTTTTTAGAACACTAAAGGAAGAAATTTAAGAAGACACTAGATGATGGAAAGACATCCCATATTCATGAATTGGCAGAATTAATATAGTTAAAATGACTATATCACCAAAAGCAATCTGCATATCCAATACAACTCCCATCAAAATACCAATGACATTCTTCATGGATCCAGAAAACAATCCTAAAAATCATAAGGAGGTACAAGAAAGTCCAAAAGAACCAAAGTAATCCTAAAAAGACAAGGTTGGAAATCCAAAAAGAATAAGGTTGGAGACATCACAATACCTGATTTTAAATTGTACTACAAAGCCATATTAACAAAAACAGCATGGTATTGGCACCAAAAAAAATAGACACATATCCCAGTAGAATAACACAGAGGACACAGAACAAAGCCATACAACTATAGCCACCTGGTCCTGGACAAAGGAGACAAAAATATATGTTGGAGAAGACACAGCCTCTTTTAACAAGTGGTACTGGGAAAACTGGACATCCACTTGTAGAAGATTGAAACTAGATCCCTATTTCTCTCACCTTATATAAAATTCAATTCAAAATTGATCAAATACCTAGCTATAAGACCTGGAACTTTGAAGCTGCTAGAAGAAAACATAGGGGAAACTCTCGAAGCCATACGCACAGGTGAAGATTTCATGAATAGGTCTCCAGCAGCCCAGGTAATCACCACAAATGGGACTACATTAAATCAAAAAGTTTACACAGTAAGGAAACAACTAACAGAGTGAAGAGACAGTCTACATAGTGACAGAAAATCTTTGCCAGCTACTCTTCTGACAGAGGATTAATATGTAGAATATAAAATATTCAAAATTCAAAATAACACCAAAAAATCAAATAGCCTGTAAATAAATGGGCAAATGAACTGAACAGACACTTCTTGAAAAAAGTATAAATGGCCAGTAAGTATATGAAAAATGTTCAATATCTTTAGTCAATGGGACAGTGCAAATCAATACTACATTGAGATTCCATTTCACCCCAGTCAAAATAGCTATCATCAAGATTAAAAAAAATAAATGCTTACAAGAATGTAGGGGTTGGAGGAAGGATCCTTTCTACACTGCTAATGGGAATGTAAATTAGTGCAGCCATTATAGGAACCAGTATGAAGTTTCTTCAAGAAACAAACAAACAAACAAACAAACTACATTTAATCCAGCAATACCACTCTTTGATATATACCCCAAAGAATTAACATCAGCATACTATAGGGATACTTGCACATCCATGTTCATTATGGCACAATTCACAATACCGGAGATATAGAAGTAGCTCAGGTGCCCATCCACACATGAATGAAAAAGAAAATATGGTATATATACATAGTGGAGTATAATTTAGCCAGAAAAAGAATGAAATTTTATCATTTGCAAAAAATGGATGGATTTGGAAATCATCATGTCCAAGCTAGATTCAGAAAGACAAATACTGCATGCTTTTCCTAAAATGTAGAATCTAAAAAAGACGACAAGAAAGTAGGAGAGAGACAACCATTAGACAAGAAGAAGGGAGCAGGGATAGGAGTAGTGGGTGACAAGGGTGAGTAATGGAGGAGGTAGATATGATCAACTATAAACATTGATCCCATCCCCCCACAAAAGGTGAAACTAGGAAGGAAGATAGGGTAAGAAATGATAAGGGGTAAAATATTCAAAGTATGTTATGTGCATGTACAAATCTGCCAAACTAAAATCCATTAATCTATATAAACAGTATGTTCTAATTTAAAAATAAAAAGATATGAACACACACACACATGCATACACAAAGAAGAAAGTACAGTTAGAGAATCAATCTTTGATTCCATTATTGAAGTAGTGACTAGTCATTCTTTCTTACTATACATGGTAAAAAAATTAGCAGGAAAAAAAAAAACTCATTGATTAATTCCTGGTCTCTGTCTTTCAGGCCCTTAAAACTGAGAGAACCATTTGCCTTATTTTTAAGCATTCTCATTATTTAAAAAATTATAGAATATGAAAGTTACCTCACTGATTTTAATGTTATTTTAAATACAATGATAGAACACCCAAAAATAAAAATATTACCTATGACTTCATCCTAGAGCGACGACAATATTTAGTA
>RJWT010015675.1:10323-20389 GCA_004365215.1 Cuniculus paca | reverse complement strand
GTCATTTGTCTTGACACCTGCTTCTTCACTCACATTTTTAATTCTTAAATTATGCATCTTTGAGTTGTCCACCAGCTGTTGAATTGTTACTTCCAGAATCATTGTTATTTTTAAGAGATCTTTCCTTTCATGGTCATAGGCTGCAATCCTGTCTTCAAGCTTTGAAAGTCTTTCTTTAGTTTCCTTCATGTCAACTTGCCAGCTATCAAATGACTGTTTAATTTTCTGGATATCTCTTTGAATCTGTTTCATACATTCTAAATCTCTCTTACGCTGTTCATTCATGTTTTCCCTCATTTTCCTATGCTCCTCTATTTTTTTATCTGTGTCTTCTTTAGAGATGCTTAGTATTTCTTTTATTATGGTTTTCATTTTTTCTTTTACCTGGGATAGAATTTCTGTTCTAATTTCTCTTATAGCTTCCTGAAGTTGTTTCTTCACTTCAGTTGAGAGCACTTCAGACATTTCAGGTGTGCAATTCTCGACCTCCATGTTTTCCTTTTGTGGTATTGTGTCACTTGGGTTGGACGCCAGAGATTGCCCTCTCCCTCTTCGTCTTGGCATATTCTTGATTTGTTCCACCCCTGAGTAGTGTGGTCCCAGGCACCCCAGCACTGACCACAACTTCTCTGAAGCTAGGCTGTTTGTCTTTTCTAGCCAGTGCTGGCTACATATATCTGATGTTGGGTGCCTGTGTCTCTGCACTGAGCTAGGCACCAAGCCACCTGGGGTTTGCATAGGAGCAGACCTGGTCAGGCCCTGCGAATCTAAGCTGTTTAGGGATATTTTCTGAAACGTGCACGGGAGCTGATCTCCAAGCAGTCAGCTTCCACGGGTCCGCCCACAACCTGGCACTGACACCAGAAGTAGTTAGCAGTCTTGGCCCCAGGTGGGCGTAACCTGCCCAACTCCAAGATGGAGCCCGGCTGATCTCTCTCTCCCGTGGGGTCGGGGTGGAGTGGAATTCCAAGCACTCACCTGCAGCCAGCACATATCTCCACATCCGCCGCTCTCCTTCACCCCCGCGCCTCTCCGCAGAGACCTCTGGGGTTGACTGCAGGTGTGACCATGACCACAACCGCGACCGTGCGCACCTCCAAGCTCAGCAGGTCTTCTGGCAGGGTGAATCCGGCTCCAGGCTGAGGTGCTGCCAGCCACCACCTTCTTCTTCGTTTAAATTCTTTTTATTCTCTTTGTGGGCTTCAATTCATATTTTAGATTCTTCCTTGGTTCAGGGGACCCACTTCCTTCCTTCTTGTCCTCTCCATGATGTTATATTCCAGCATCTGAACTGTTTCTCTCAGAGAGACTGTTTACTCTGCTGCTTACTGTTCTGCCATCTTTAGTTCCTCCAAACATTTGAGTTTTTAACCATTATGTGCATAACTCTCCAGCGTGGGTGAGGCGTCCTTGCCTAGCAGTGTGCAGCCCAGCTGCTTGGCGAGAAACTTTGCCATAGACTGCAGCGAGGCCGGCTTTGCGCTCCCGACCGGCTGCGTCTGCCTGACCCTGCCAGCCGTGTCGCTGTCCCAGTACAGATTATTATAGAAATTACAGAAAGATTCACAAAAATTAGTAAAAATTAAAACTTTAGAAAAACTCTGAATTATTATTTTTCACTAAATGATGCTTATAGAGAAACATAAGCATTGTGAAAGAAAACTGAATAAATTATATTTAGAGTGATTAAGTACTAACATAGAATAATCCCAGTTTTGAGGTGAAACCAGAGACAGACCTGAGATGTATTAAGACTAAAGTTGCTGCTTTCTATGAAGAGTATAAATAATAGTAACATTGACTTTGAAGTTTTAGGAAATTGAGGTAAATTGAACATTGTACACCATTTTTGTCTCTGGAATGTGGACATCTGGATAGCTCACTTATCTAAAATGACACTTTGTGTTATATGCCTACATCATGCTTTGTGCTATAAGAGTTTCATTTTAAATAGAGTGATATGTCTTTCAGAAGTGGATGTCATAAGGCTTGGTTCTGAGGTTTTCTCAAGACATCACAGTGCCTTGGAGATGGCTAACATAGCCAATAAAAATGATTTTTTTCTCAGTACTTATCCATGTTTGAAATTGAAGGTAGTGTAATTTAGAGGAGCTAAAAAAAATCGTAAAGATTAATAGAATAGCTGTTAGATCCTTGTCCCTAAAAACACTTTATCCTTTATCCAGACTCCTTAATTTGGAATTTGTGTGTCCATACTGATCCATCAATAATAAAAGGATATAAGATCATATGTATTCTTTTATAAAGAAGAGATTATATATGAATTATTTCTATAATCACATATTATTTTGTAGTACTAGACTAAAGAGTGCAGTATACTGTATTTGGTGAACTCCAGGAGAGCAGGCACGTTTTCTTGTTTGCCTTTGGCTCTTCGTCATTTATCAAGGCTTACCTTATAATTGCTCAGTGAAGATTTGTTGAAGAATTAAGTGACTGAATAAATGTTATAGAAATAGTGTATGTAAACTGGAAACATCACTGAATACATACAGATTTATATATACTTCTTTTGAACATTAGCCCTATAATTTATAAGAGAGCAAATATAGTTTAATAAAGAAGCTTACATTGTTTTTACTAAGGACAGATAGAACCATTTCCAAGGGATATAACATATACACAAACTTTAATTTACAAAATTATTTGGTGATTGATTGCAAAAATAATGAAGAGATAC
Source organism: Cuniculus paca (assembly GCA_004365215.1). Taxonomy (NCBI): domain Eukaryota; kingdom Metazoa; phylum Chordata; class Mammalia; order Rodentia; family Cuniculidae; genus Cuniculus; species Cuniculus paca. Next base: position 17,688 of record RJWT010015675.1, on the reverse strand, counting down.
AATGAAACACTTTCTATTAAAGAAAGCTAATTGCTAAAGTTTACTTCCCACCTGAAGAGACTAGCCATTGAGTCTTGAGTCATAGAAGTGAGAGTACAAGCTTGCCTTTCTGGAAAATTGAATAGATAGGAAGAGGTACTAACTGGAAGAACAGAGATACACCCCTGAAATCCATGTCACATTATTATGCATACGTGTTTATTGTAAAGCAGATATTAATTTAATTTAGTATCATATGACAGAGTAGCTTCTTCCTGTTATTTGGTCCCTATTGCTCATTAGGACCATTGCTCATAATCTGGCTTTTTGAGTCTTCATGATTCCAGCAAGATGAAAATTTCTGCTTTGCTCTTGGGAGCTTTTATAGAAAACTGCCATTATCTTTCCCTCACTTTTCTTGTTTTTTGATTTTACAGCACCATTTATATTACTGCTGATCCTTAGTGGGAGAAATAGAATTCTCATAGAGCTGTGCTTCAAGTCCCTTGAGGCGCACAGTCAATAGTTGAATTTAATTGATTCAGAGTAGTAGCACAACTATGAAAACCAAATAAATAAATGTGTAACTATGCATCTAAAAGTCATGAATTAGGCAGTAGTCTAGCACTGGCAGTAATAGAACCTCGAAGTGTCACTCTTCTACAGTCTGTGAGGACACAGGGCTAGGAAAGGGTGTAAGTGGGGATAGCTATGACATTTAGAATAAAGGAGATAGAATCATAGTGATACAGCCTCAACACAGAAACTGAAAGATTCGTATCCAAGACATCCAGTGAGGGTGCTTTCACACACTGATACCAACCATGTACCCGCAAAACGGTACCTGTTTTTTTACTTTGAATATCAAAATCATTTGACCAGTAGGGCTTAAATTTAATATAAATCGTAGGTTTTTTTCTTTGTTTGCTTGGTTTTTTTTTTGTTTTTTTTTTTTAATTTCAAGTTTGATAACTTTACAAACTCCATCTTTTTTGGACATGGACCTTATTTTCAGGCCTTCTACAGCTTTGGAATGTCACTAGCTTTGCTACCTCTGGAACTTTCCTAATAATAATAGTCTCAAGTATAATAACCATGTATGTGACTTCCTTTTGTTCACAGGCCTACAGGAAAGCCTTATATTTTTTTCTCTATGTCCCTGAGAAACTCTCTAAAAACAACATATTTTTCCCATTCCACATAAAGGTCAGAGGGCAAGGGCAGCACAGTTTGGCTATATATATTTTCATTCACTACACAGTACCTTAATCTCCTTTTGAACCTACAATTGGCAGTATTCCTATAATTCATAGTAAATTTTAAGCTTTGCCAATGTAAAGAAAAATACTAGTCCTTCACACCTATATGAGTGTTTGGTATTATTAAAAAAGACTTACGCTTTATGGTAATTTTTCAATGGCATTAAGCATAACTTCTAAGCAAAAAGAGTTATTTCCCTGTAACCTAACAGTCTATTTTGGAATCAAAGATTTCTGCATGATTTTTTAAGGATAAAATAATATAGGTTAACTAAGCATTTCTTCTGTCTAATTTTAAGTTTCTGTTCCTTTATTTTTCTATTTTCAGCTTTCTACGAAGTATGGAGTTCATGTATGTGGCGAAGGTGGAGAGTATGAAACATTCACTTTGGATTGCCCTCTATTTAAGAAGAAAATAATTGTGTAAGAGATCATTTCAGCTTTTTCTTTCCTTTCCTTAAATTTGAATTTTAGAAACAACTTCATATTAAGCTTGAGGCAACTTTTGTTGTGAGAAATAGAACATGTCCTCTAAGTTCACAAACACTCAATTTGTTTAATACCACTGAAGCTGTCTGAATACCTAAATCAACACCTGACAGGACGAGGCCTTCATAGAAGGCTATAAACTTTTTAGACATTGCACTTTCGTTTACTTGCTGATTATGGCCTGCAGTAAAACTGGTCTCTACACACTGACACTTTTATCCTTTCATGAAGTGTGAATTGCCTGTATTATTTATCTTTCATTACAACTACATTTGATAAACTGGCACATCAGTAGCCTGTGGGTTCCATTAACTCCATCCTCTTTTTCCTTTTCCTCTCTCTAACAAGTTAGAATGGTAATACTAAACATTTCTTTTGAGTTATTTGGGGTTATTTTTACATACAAACTGTTTTTAAACATTCAATTTATGGTGAGTAGTGTAATTTTGCTATAAATTGTTAAAATTAGTATAGTGAAAAACAGGAATTTTTTTCAGTTTGTTACATTATTACCCATGCTTTTATTTATGTCACTCATCTTATATTCTAGAACATTTTACGTGCTTTTTCTGAGCTCTTATGCCTCCTGGAAGGACTGTCAGAATTACTATTGCCTGAATGGAGAGTTCCAATATTTTCAACATTACGACTCGAATTCTTTGATGTTAATAATAAGAAAGGGAATGATATAAGAGAATAAGACAACTCAAAGTGAATAATCTAAAAAATACTTATTTAGTAAAACTGATAAGCCAATTTCCTCACCATATATAACGTTCTTGCATTCTTTTTTCATGTTCTTCTAACTCCTTTTCCATTAATTGTTAACATAATAATTTATTTGACAAGTTTTTATTATGTTCCTATTGTGTCCAGAGCATTCTACTGGGGCACTATTGATGTTCTAAGAGAGTTTCTGCCTTTACAGAAGTGGAAAAAAAAATGTATCTTAGTACATTTATGACACAAGGTGGTAAAAGTTAAGGGTCATAAACTTTTAGATAAGAAATGCTTCTTCTGGTCATGATAAGCTTGAAACAACTCATGAAGGAAGTGTGCATGAGGTATTCTATGAAATAATATTCAAGAGAAGCATTTGTATACTAGGGTAAACTTATAATGGAAAAGTTGGAATATGTATGTTTATTAATATAGGACTAAGCAAATTAGAGAAAACACAGTAAGAAGAAGAAATGCCAAAAAATAATTTGCTCATTTGCGCAACAGATTGAGGTCCTGTAACTCTAAAGGTCTTTATGGACAAGCTGTTAACTATCGCACATGTACTAATTTATACTTAATGACTAGACAATCTGTTTATAACAGTACTTCAACCTGAAAAAGTAATCTTTTCAGCCTCTTCATTTTGTAAACATAGGGAACTTCAGATTGAAAGAGATAATGGTATGAGGGAGTTAGTAACACTATTGAGAGTGTCATTGATGGAGAATTAGAAGCCTCTAGTGTGAAAGTGAGTTGTGTATTGCAACCAAATGGTCATTTATTAAGGCATATTATGTAGGGGGATCTCTGTAAGGTGTTATCCTGCTCTTCAGGGGAATTTTCCTGTTTAAAATAAATTGAAGAGAGACAGATCAACAACATATGACAAGTGGCACCACAAAGATGTGCCCCTTCAGAACACAAAGGAAGCACTGCATTTTCATTATTATTTATCAGCTAATTAATTTGCAATCTGCTTCTGATACTTATTTTTCCTTCTTGTTTCATAGGTTTTACTTCTTTTCAGCTTCAAAACTTTCTTGATTCCTTTAAATTACCTTATTTTTCCTCCTCACTTTGCTAAATATGTCCATTTCTTTTTTATTTTTATTAGTATATATTTGCAGTACATAATGATTACATTCCTTATATGGAGTTGGTACATGTACATGACTCATCTCAACTGATTTTTTTCTTCCCGTTTCCCTTCTCTCTCTCTCTTACCATCTCTTAATCTTCTTCCTATTTGAGAAAGATCTACCTCCCCACTTCTATTATCTATCTTTTATTTGATGCTTTATTTATAATTTGAATTTCTCTTGTAAGAGGAACCATGGTCATATTTATTTCACTTAACATTATGGTCTCAAGGTGTATTCATTTTACTACAGATGCCTCAAATTTATATTTCTCTATGGCACAGTAATACTTCATTGTGTGTAAATATCACATTTTCTTTATTCAGTCATCAGTAGATAGACATACAGGCTGCTTCTAAGATTTAGCTCATTTTGCTTGGCTGTCATCACCTCCAGTGGTTGTTCTTATGCTTAAGCTCTCACTAAAAATATTTGTTAAAGATGATTAAATTAATTTATCATTTATTATTTGTTTTTGTTTACATATTTTATTTCCTTTTTATTTGCTCCTCTAGTTATAACTAGAGATCATAGGCTGGAACATATCAAGATTTAATGAAAGAAGGCTGTTTCTTACTATGAACAAAGTCTATTCTTCTCTTAAAAATAGAGTAATATCCTGTTATACCTGACTCTGACTCTAAATATGATGATGTGAATGAACATGCATTATCCCTTCTAAAACTGTACCTAAATGAAAGTTGTTTTACTTAGAATAGTCTTCCAGATAATACAATTTAAAGCTATGTTTAGTTCCCATATATATTTAACAACTGGCCATTGATAATGATGGATTGTGTAGTTTAGAATTTATTCTTGAGACCAATATATTTGATATAATAAAAACTGCTGTACTTATAGCTAGCATACAGCTATTTATTTATTAGGATTCTATTTCAAATATCTGATTCAAATGACATTCGTTTTAATAAAAAGTGTCAAGGCCACCTCTAAGAAGAGAAAAACTTTTACACCCAAAATTATTTGATTCTAATTAAGAAGTTTTTAAAATGCAAATTGAATCTTTTTTTGTACTGAAATAATTAAGAGATCAAGATAGTTCTAGAAGTTTATTATGAAATGTATTTTGCTTGAATTAAATTTCAACTAACATTTTAAAAATCTTGTAGAAAAAATTGGTATAACTTAGCCTAGCATTTATAAGCATTTGTAGCCTAGCATTTCAAAGAAGAGAATGACTGCAGGACAATTACAGGTTCTCAGATAAAAAACTTAGTTTTTTGCTTACGTGTGTGTGTGTATGTGTGTGTTGCATGTAAAGAACTGAAATCCTTAAATTCTGTTAATGATAGTTATCATTTTCTTTTCTGTATTGATGTTTCTTATTTTTAATATCAGTATTTGAGACAATTATGTTTCCCTTTGAATAGTCAAAGAGAAATTACAATACTGCTGCTACCAAGTTGCTTTGTGTGGAAAGATGGATGGAGCAACAAGAATGAACAAAGTGACAAAGAAAGACTAAGTCCCATCATTAAAATACTGTATACTCATTTTCCATTTTCCATTTTCCAACCTGCTTATTTTCTACCCACTCAAGACAGGCTTAGTACATAGCGCCAGAAAGTGGCATTTCACTGTGAGGATGAAGCAAGTACCTTACCTGCTTTTTCGTATCAGTTTCTGTATTCCTTTGGAATTTGTTCGAACTTAGAAACTATTTTTCTTGTATTCAATTTTTTAGACATATTACCCTTTATTTTTATTATTCTAGAGATGATATATGGATTTTTTAGACATATTACCCTTTATTTTTATTATTCTAGAGATGTTACATGGTAGTATTGATCTATATGTGTACATAAACATTTATGTATGAATTATACATGACAGAAACTATTCATATGAAAATAGGCAATTGAAAAATCAGTGTGAATTTCTGATTGTTTCAGTAGTTAATGTGTAAATGTGAGGATATTTTAAAAAGTTTGGCTACACATTTATTTACTTATTTAACAAATGTCTAATGGCCACCATGTATTTTACTCTGTGTTAAGGCGGGTGTTGGGGTTGAATGGGACAGGGGCAGGTGAACAATGATGAATAAAATTGTATAGCAGATGTGTTATGAGAGGGAGAGAGAGAGCTATAAATGTGTACTAAAGCATGCAGAGGAGAAAACGAGTACTGTCTGTGGATGTCAGGGCTAGCTTTGTAGAAATAACATTTGACATGTCTGTGAGGCTAGGTGTGAATCCACAGGGAATGAATACCTGTGCTTGTCTTAGTGAATACAGACTCATAGTTTAGAACAGAAGAAGTAAACAGTGTCTCAACTTCAACCTAGCACAGTTGTTTTTTTCAGAGGAGAAGTAAGAACAAAGACAATATCTTAAAAGATAACACTGAAGTGTTTCTTTTAGATAGGAGGTGGTGGGAAGATATCACACCTCCAGGAGTCTAGCATCTTAATGAGAAGATCAGACAGACTCAGTTGCTACATTAAAGTTGTGGGTAGAGGTTAATCTGATACAGCAATGAAAGGAAATATTGGCAAGCCTTTGGTGTAAAGGAGCCTCATTTGTATGACAAGTCGTAACAGCACTGGTTACTTATGTTAATGGAGAAAAGACAGGAGGATAACCAACAAAGCATTTTTGGTCTAGCATAATTGAAAGTATTTTTGGTTTAGCACAGTTGGACTTAATTTATTTTCTGGTTTAATCTGAGGATATTCTGACAGGTCGTGCTTTTAGGGCTCAGAGAAATCTATAAAGACAACAGAGACTAGACATTCTTGGAAGTAGTTTTAGGTGATAATTTAGAAAAAGAAAGGAAGAGTAATAGTTGCATTATTCTGTTTAAAACTGAAAACTTTCGCTTTCATATGTAATCTCAGTTGACTCCTGCTTTTTGTAAGTGAATGATGTTAGTCACTTATAAGTTACAGATTTAACTTAGAACCATAAAAAAAAAACACACATTCGTCACTGAGTGCTCAGAATATATATATATATATATATATATATTTATTTTTTTTCAAGATAATACTCTTGATTCTGAATGTAGTAATTGCATCAATTAAATAAGCTATGTGCTGTCATCTTTCTCTTTTTAGAAAGATAACATAAAGGAGGACCTGAAAACCTTTAAAATGAGATAATATTGGTTCAGGTTAATTATGGTATTGATGCAGTCCATTTTTCAAGGATATCAAAACCATGCCGCCTGCATTAGGCATCATTTAAGCCAATGGTTATTTTCCAAAACTGGGATCAGGAAAAGAGAAACTGAAATTAATCTAAGACTAACATCATAAACAAGAACTGATTTTTGAATTGTATTGTACAGTCAGGATTTGATCAGAGCATGGAATTCTGAAGGAGAAATAACAAATTAAGTGGGAAAAAAATGAGTAAGTTTCAAGTCATAGGGGCAAGAGATAGCAAGCAAGAAGATCCCTCTGTACTTTATCTTTTTTTTCCTCCTCACATCTAAAAGCATCTGTTCCTTGACCCTGCCTGTGAAGACAAGTTGTATCTTTTCATCAGAATCATAACTCTTTAATAATTCTACTGTTTTATAAGTTATTTTCTTTTTAATGTCAAAGAAATCCCTTTTAAAGTGATTTTTCCAATCATTAACAAGATGCATATTTGATACTAAATGAATGGAAATTGTTTTTTTATTTTAATCATCAAGCATACTCTTTTATTTTTTAATTTTAAGTTTATTGGTAAAATTTAGGTATACCTATTGATCACATTCATTACACAGAATCTGCATTTACACGTGATAAATCTTGATTTCTTTTT
>RJWT010015675.1:0-10223 GCA_004365215.1 Cuniculus paca | reverse complement strand
CTTTCCTTTCCATCTCCCACATCCCTAGTTCCCTTTTGTTTTGAACAGTATCTTATTTCACAATATCTATTGTACATATTTGGTTCCTATTTACAATTTCAGTTTCTCACACCAGAGAGATAATGCACTATTTACACGTATTATATATGTCTGATTTATTTCATTTATGATTAAAACACATTCTCTTAATCTTAAATCTTTCAAATGGAAAGTAAACATTTTCATCATGAAAATTTAGTATTTTGGAATTAGGATTTTGAGGTTTCTGCTAAGTGATTTTGTACCACAAAAGTTAATGCAAGAATGTTTTTTTCATTAGTGGCAGAGTCAAAGTAAGAATTTGTTCTCCTACACTGCATTGTTTAGAATACTAACAATATTAATATAAGCATTGAATAGATTTCCTGAGGCATTAAATAGAAATTAATTTTAGTTTTTAAATTTTCAGTTGAAATGCAAAACATTATTGCTCTCTTAATAACAATAAAAATAATTGGTTATTAGAATTTGTCATAATATCGGTATTCATATGTGCTTATAGGGTATCTTTGATAAAAAGTTGTGTTAATTTACATTTATCCATATGATGCCAGCACAAAGTTCATACCATTTTACCTGAATATGGTAATTACCATGTCAGACAATCGGTTTGAATAACAGTGATATTGCAGTGTGAAAAGTTCAGCTAGAGCTTAAAAACATCACTAGTACTGCTTTTGTGAGCGATAATTGAGATTTTTGTGTGAAACACTGAATTACCTCTTGAAATGAAAAGATTAGTGAGAATAAAGTACTAATGTTTAATGTTTAGTCCATGCCAAGCAGATTTGTGAAAGTGAAATTGAACAAGTTTGTCTCGAAATTGTTCAGAGAGCTTTGAAACTGAAAGTTGTATTGTATGTCCTTATAAAGATAAAATGCATTATTATTTTAATATTCTTAAAAGTAATATTCTCAATCTTTTTACTCAATTAAATATTGGATTGTTAAAAATGTTTATAACTACATAGTTTATAACCATGGAAATGAGTATAAAGTGAGGATTTTTTTTATCTCCTATCAGTAGCCACAGTTTATGTAGTAAATAAATGTAGTACAAATTGTTTCTGTTTCAGAGATTCCTCAGAAATAGTCATACATTCAGCTGATGCGTTTGCACCAGTGGCTTATCTGCGCTTTTTAGAATTGCATTTGGAGGACAAGGCAAGTAAATATAAGATTCACTTTTGATTTTTATAGAAAATTGAGATATATATTTTTGCCCTGTGTATATAACCATATAACAGTAGAAGAAAGGATAAAGGAAATGACTTTATCTTTAGTGATTTTTTTTTTCATCTTCTCAGTCAGTAACAAGGGATTTTACAAGTGCTGTAGTTTAAGGGTTCCTTATTGTAGAAAAAGCATCACATTTCTAATCTGTTTACTAATCTGTTGAAAAAGAATAATAACAAACATTGAGAAGAAGAAGAACAAAATAAAACCAAATGTTAAATAATTAAATAGGTAATAAGATATCAATAATTAGGTTATTGTACATAGGGATTAGGGGAAAGATTTGATAATGTATTTGATCTTCATTATACAAATCTTAAGAGGAAAAAATTAGAAATAAAAGCTTCTCTAATAATATACAGGGTAAATTGAGGTACGAAAGAAAGAAAATGAGACAAAAATTCAGTAAGGAGTTTTATTTTAAATCGAATGTTCAAGATATAGCAAAAATGTCAATTTAATGATACCGTACTAAATAGATAAAGACCTGAATTAGATCTGTTATTGATCTTTGACATATTGTTTAATATTTGTAATCATAGATATAATAGCTGGACCTATGTGAGGAAATGATAGTGGTGACAGAAAAAGAGAATGGGAAAAGTCTTGCATGTTGGTATTCTTTCCCTGAGTCTTGAGATATACTCACAGTTGCATTTACATGATAGAGAATCTGAAAGAGAACTAATGAAGATTTGGCAAAAATAGGAAAAGAATCTCAAAATCTCAAGATGAGAGTTTCAATAATAGAGTGGGTTTGTTTGTTTGTTTTTTGTTTGTTTACTGGTACCAATTCCCCAGAAAAATGATGATGAACAGGATTGAAAATGGCTCAGTGAATTCAACTGAAAGATAACTATTGGTGGGTTTTTATCCAAAAAACTGATAACTCTCAAGAGAATTAAATTTTACTATCTAAATATCTTTCAAACTGACTGAAAGGAACCTCTTCTAGATGCCTTCTACTTTTCTGCCATAAAACACAAAGAGCATCAAAATCACTGAATACATATTTACACATTCCTCCTATTATATGTTCAACTCTACCTGAATAGGTCACTGTCTACCTTGTTTTGACAATGCATTGGTCCTCTTAGTCCATTTGCCCTGTTGAAAACAGCAGTGGTATATCTTTAAGGTAGAATGTACACTGACATTGAAGAAATATGGTGCATTTTCTTTCTTTTCTTTTTTTTCTTTTAGGTGTCTCCAGTGCCTGACAACTACAAAATATGTAGTTCTGTACACAATTCTTAAGCATTTTAGATTATTGCTGACTAAGCTATAATTTCCATAAAAAATACCAATTTGTTAATTATGACCAACTTTGCCCCACATTTTTAATGTCTTATAAAAATGTACTTGTTTCCAGAAGAAATTAGTGGGACTGTTAATTAATTGGGAAAATATCAATGACTTCATTCAGTAATACTGCCTACTTCCTAAGGATTCATTTTCTTTTTTCACATATCTCACTATGATATCTGTGTTATAAGGAGGAAAAAATATGTATCGTTTTTTTCTTTTTCCTTTATCTCCAGTTCCCATTTTTGTAACATTTCATAGTCACATTAGTTTGTTTTCCTCCTTTTCTTTCATTTTTCCATCCTTGCCATGTAGGTCATGATCAGAAACATCTGAAAAGGGAGGTTGAAAAAGTTCATTTATTTAATCAATAAACTTACTCTGCTAGTTGTCACCAAAGTAATTTATCATTTTTGTTCTGAATATATTCATTATTCAAGAATCAAGAATTTCAACATAGCTGGACAGTCAAGAAGACTATTATAACTGGTTACTTGTTTTTTTGTTTGTTTGTTTGTTTTTGTTTTATTTTACTTTTTGGTTTCTTCTGAGACAGGGTCTTGCTGTATAGTTCAGGATGACCTTGGGTCACTTTGTAACCCAAGCTAGCCTTAAACTCTTAGTGATTCTCCTACTTCAGCCTCCCAAGTGCTGCAATTACAGGCATGCACCATCATGCCCAACTATAACTGGTTACTTTATGACTGATTTTAAAAATGTAAATTTCAGGACCAGGGATACAGCTCAGTGGCACTAGTGCTTGCTTAGCAAGCATAAGGTCCTAAATTTGATTCCAGTACCAACCAAAACAAAACAATTGGATAACCATAAAAATGCAACTTTCAGACATTTCTAATGCTTACCTTAGAAAGCTTTTTTAAAAAAATAATATCTTTTTCTAGAATACTTTTGTTCCACAGCAAAGTTGAGCAAGAAGTGGAATTCCTATATAACACTCCCTACCTCTGCACAAGCACAGCCTACTCCACTGTCAACTCCACTGCCAGAGTGGTATATTTGTTACAACTGATGAACCTACTTTGATGAATTATTATCACCAAAAATCCATAGCTTGTATTATGTTCACTCTTGTGTTTTATATTGTATTGGTTTTGACAAATGTCTAACGACATATATCTGTCTGTGCTCCAACTGTTCAAGCCTCCCTTCCCTGAAGACCCTAGTGCTCTCACCGTAATTTAGTTTTGCAGAATGGTGCATAGTTGAAATTATACAATTTGTAGCCTTCTCAGATTAGCTTGTTTCACTTGTTAATGTGCATTTAGGTTCCCTTGTGTCTTATTATGGCCTGATACCTCATTTTTTTGATGCTGAATAATATTCCATTGTCTTTATATACCAAAGTTTATTTTATACATTAACTTTCCAAAGGATATCTAGGTTGTTTCCATTTTTTTGGCATTTATGAATAAAGTCACTATAAACATACAAGTACAGAATTTAACTGTGAATATAAATTTCCAGTTCATTTGTGTAAATACCAAGGAGCATGAATACTGAATCATAAGAGAATGGTAAGGAGATGTCTACTTTTTAAAGAAATTGTCAACTGTCTTCCATAGTAGCTGTACTGATTTGCATTCCTACCAGCAATTAATGAGCATAGGGTATTATCCATATTTTGGACTTTTTAATTTCATTGTTTTAATTTATAACCCCTAATGATATCTGATGTTGAGCATGTTTCCATGTATATTTGCCATCCATATATTTTGTTTGATAAAATTTATCTTTACATCTTCTGCCCATTTTTAATTTTTTTTTGTGACTGACCTTTAAGAGTCTGTATATTTTGGATAACGGTTCTTTATTAGATGTACCAGTCACTTTTGCTGGCACTGGGACATGATAGTCAACATTCACAATTTAAAGGAAGGGAGGTTTAATTTAGCTGACAGTTTCAGGGGAGAGATTCAGTCCATGATTGTTGTTTCAGGAGATTCAGTCCATGTTTTGGTCAAAGCAGAATTATCATGGTAGAAAAGTTTGACAGAACTAAGCTATGTAGCTCCATGGCAACCAGGAAGCAGAACAAAGGAACAATGCCAGAGAGGAAGGGACAAGGGATCAGATACAGTATCAAGGTAAGACCTCTATTATCCACCCAGACAGACACACCTAGAAGTGGCTGGGCAGCTCCCAAGGCAATCAAGTTGACAAAATTAAGCTTGATCACCACATAGGATATGTTGTATAAATATTTTCTCCCATTCTGTAGTGTGTTCTCTCATTTTCTCATTAGTGTCTTTCAAAGAGCAGAAGTTTTAAATTTTAATCTATTTAGTGTTTCATCTAAAAAGTGATACTGAAACTCAAGGTTTAGATTTTATCTTATTTTTAGGAGTTTTGATGGTTTTTGTGTTTTTACATTTAAGTCTATAATTCATTTGAATTTGGGTAAGAGACGTAAAATCTTTCTTTTTATATAGATAACAGTTGTTCCAGTACGATTTTTTAAGAAGAGTACACCTTCTCCATTGTAATGCCTTTTTCTTTTGTATATTTGTATGATGTGTTTCTGCTGTTTGCTTTTTTCTCTTGATGTGTTTGTCTTTTGTTTTGCAAGTATCACATGGTATTGATTATTTTAAGTTTATACTAAGCCTTAAAGTCAAATAATGTCTGTCTTCTAACTTGTTTTTCAATATTGTATTATTGCTTCCTCATATAAATGTTAAAGTCAGATTGTTATTATCCACAAAATACCTTGCTCAGATTTCATCAGCATTAAACTGAGTCTGTAAATCAAAATAGGAAGGCCTGACATTTTGACACTATTTTTTCTTTCATCTTTTTTTAATTTGTACTTAAGATTTATTCGACCATCATTTTTTCTTGTACAACAGATTTTACTTTGAATACTTGAATCACTGATCCAAAAATGTTTTTGTACACTTGAAATTGTATCTAATAAAATTGATATTACATTGGTTGTTTAATTCAAAAGAAGCAATCCTTTTTTTTAAATTTTTATTAGTATGTGTTTACAGCATGTTTGCATTCACCTTGACAATATTTGATCTCCGTATCTATGAACATATTGTGCTACTTATTTCATTCTTAGAACTTCTATTTATTTTATTTATTTAGCTCTGAAAGCTGTTACTTAATTCTGTTTTTAAGATGTATTTTATTTTTATTATTATAATTTAGTAATTTATATATTGGCTTAATTAGAGCTATTTCTCATTATGTACAAAATGTAAACTTATTCCTCCCCTCCAACTTTATCTTTTTCCCTGTCTTATTTAGTATAACTGCTTCCCCTTTAGTAACTAAGACTCACAATTTGGTATTGTCTCTTACGCTATCTCTCATGTACCATGTTTTGTTACATGTCTTAAACCCTTCTATCCCTATGCTCATTTCTCCAGTTAAAAGCTGTCACTTGTCTGAACTCTTTTGTGTTAACTATGCTTTCCATCTTTACATATTCAATTCCACTGTCATGTTATTTTCCTTTTTGTTGTGTATTATCCTGCACAAAATTTCACAAAATTCTGCTGTATTATTTTCTAAACTAAGATTGTTAAACAAAAATCAAAGGCCATGTGACATAACTGTAACATTTATTTCTAGTCTTGCTCTCAGGCCCCCACCCATGTGTACTTTTCTGTAGCATTACTGAACCATTTGGTTCCTTTTCTCCCTTGCCTTTGCTTATTCTTTCTGATCTGCTTTCCTTCTTCCTTTCTTTAACTGTTTACATCCTACCCCTGACATAAGATTGAACTCAAATACTGTCATGCCTTTAGCCATACAAAATGAACTGCCCTAACATTGTTTTTTCCTATTCTGTAAGGAAAATTCAGTTTTATGTTGTAGCTGTCGAAGGACTTATTCATTCTACAGAGTTACAGATTTCTTGAGGACAGCTCCTTTTTCATCATCATATTCCCTGAATCAGCTCTTTGTTCAAAAGTGTTAGCTAAAAGTTCAATAAGAACTTTTAAATTTAACTGTTTTTCATGCTTCATTTTTTCTTAATACAGAATCTTAGAAACATGTGTTTCCACTCCATGTTGCATACCATTTTATGAGTCATTTTCATATTTTTATCTTGTTATTAGAGAAAAATGCTCTATACAAACCAGAATGTAAAATACAACATTCAGAGAGATTGATATATATTTTGTTATCGTCTATGTTGTGACTTTATATATAATATCCACCCTTAAACTTTTTTTATAAATATTTTATCCACTTAAATTTTAACTTTGTTAGAATTTTACATTATTTATATGAGTATTAAAATGATACCAGCTAAACATAGGATTCCAAACAAAATAACTGAATAATGAAAAGCTCTGAGTTAAAAGTAGGGAAATAAATTAAAATTCTTTGGGACTCTGACTTTATTGCTTATGGCAAACTTGATGCTAAAATATACCATACATCACTACAATGACAGGATTGAGAAAATGAAAAGTACAAAACTTTACATAAATCAACCAAAAGATCATATTAAAATGCATAACCTTTAACATCAGAATCAAGACTTTTATTTCTAACTATTCTATATGCTACCTTATATAGTTGTTTTAGATATTCAAACAGCTTCATAGGAAATAGTATTTCAAATTAGTTGAAGGCAATGAGAGTGTATTTCTAAAGAAGCAATTTCAGGTGGAGAGAATGGCTAAGTAGGGAGTGACAACAAAGTGAATGTCTCCAAATTAGCATTGGAGAAAAGCAGTTATCCTGAAGCAAGAGCACAAGATAAAGTGTTACATGGCCAGGCAAATAAGAAGAGAATCAAAGTAGACAAAAATCCAGTGTCTGGGGTTTGGGTGCACCTAAATCATGGCACCTTACCCTCCACTCCATCTTGGGAGATGATTGAACTGAGAGAAAAAATTCAAAGACTTCAATGACTGACTGGGTGATAGAATAGACTCATGATCACTCTTAACTGCTCTTCAGAGCACAGAAAGTGAGATGAATGCAAGCCAAGGATTCAGAGAAGCCAGAAGCAACAAAACAGTATGAAACAAACACCATACATTCAGGTCTTGTAAAAAAACAGACCTTTCAAATCAATTGAGACAGTCAGCTCTTTAGACTATGGCAGAAATGTGCAATTGGCCACATACTCAGAGTATAGCTCACACAGAAAATGGGTCCAGAGAGATCAACAGCCCTCACCACTTTGGGCAAGAAATAAGAGTAGTCCGCAGGAGGAAACTGCTTGGCTTCTCACAGACTGTACTTTTGTATAAAGGGACCATGACTATAGGCAGGTTTCATTTTTTTGTTTCCTTGCTTGTTCTGGGTTATCTTTTTTTTTTTTCCCCCAACTGGTTCTTTGTTATTAGCATTGTTTTATTATTGTATTTTATTCTTTAAATTTGGCCCTTCGTACTGCTCTTTTTTAACACCTTTTTTTTTTACTTTCTTCTATATTTTTTCTTTTCTCTGATCTTTTTCACTTCCTTGCTATCTCATTCTCTCCCTCTATCATACAGCATGTATCTCCATGTATGTACCCTAGAGAATAAGACATAATCAATGCTCTAACTTAAAACAGAACCATTCAAGGGCATTTTAGGATAATTCATAAGAAAATTAGACAGAGGAGCCATACAAAACTATCTACAAATATATTAACAGATTCCAATGACAATCCCATAGCTTCTCTCAAACTCCAAATACACCTGCATTCAGGGATATACAAATAAATTCCAAACCCCTTCAACATTAGCTGCTTTCCTCAGCAATACATATGATTTCAATAGAGGCAGACGTTTTATTTTCCACCTACTGACATTTTTCTTAACCTCCCTTTCTTATCACTGATATATCCCCTTCCGTTTCCACTTCATCTCTGCTTTCTCCATGCTGTACATCCCAAACAAACTGCGAATAGCAGTATAATATAATCTGTCCTGGACATTGACCAAAAGTGAAATGATCAAGTTGTAAAGTTTATGATTGGTGTACAGTAGGAACTGTTGATGTGGTTATTCTCAGTAGAAATTCTACAAGTCAGTGATAGTGTCCAAAAATCAAACTAAATAGAATGAAATGGTAAACAGTTCCTCCTGACAAAAGCATGATCACATCACTGGAAAACAGTCTTAACTAAAGAGGCCTTTACACCAGCAACAAATTATCTTTACTCTATTTGATCTCAGTCCTCACCACAAAAAGAAAAAAAATAAAAAGGGAGTGGGGAGGCAACAAAATGCCTCCAAAGACTCTCAGCTCTCCTAAATCAGATCCAAATGGCAGCAACAGAGAGAAAAACAACAAATAACTGAGCTGCATGAAAATGATTAAAGAAATAAAGAAACTTGGCAAGGTCAAAGATAACATGACCCAAAAGATAGTGGAATTAACAAACTGATGAATATCATTATGGAAGAAACAAAAAATTAGAAGAGTTTAAAAAAACTATTCAAGTCATAACCAATAAATTTATCAAAGAAATGATTTCTGAAAAGGTGCCTAACAGAAAGCCAAGAGATAATGAATTCTGTCAAATACATGAACAACAGAAACAATGAGTCTAAGATCTGAAGTAGAGAGTGGAAACACAAGATATACTCAGAGATACCTTAAGCATGACAAGAGAACTAGGAAAATTCACCCAACTGCTACTAGCTGATAAGTAGCTTAACCTAGAGCTAAATGGAGTTAGAAATTAGAGAATAGCATAAATGGAGTAAAAACTGTTTACAGAATTCATAATGGAAAACTTTCCAAGTGTGGGGAAAAAACACACAAGTGAAGCTCACAGAGCACCAACAAGGATGAAAAAAAAAATCTTTCCCATGACATACCCCCCCAAAAAAATCCCAGAAGCACAACATAAGGACAGAATCCTCAAATCTTTCAAAGAAAAGCAAAAAATCACTTATGAAGGTAAATCTTTAGGATTACAGCAGACTTTTCGACATTAATGTTAAAAGCCAAGAGAGATTAATGTTTTAAGTCCTAGAAGACACCTTTCAACACAGACTAATACATCTTGCAAAACTATATTTCAAAATCAGTGGAGAAAAGAAAGATACTCCACAACAAGTAACTCTTTACACATGAGCATCAAACCCATGCTCCAAAAAATACTCAAGAATATTCTGGACTGACACAGTGAAGTCACTAGAGCCAAAAAGTCTGATGGAATGAATACATCAAGCAAAGTGAATGGTTATAATAGTTATAAAGGAGTCAAAGAAAAAACCATTAGAAATAAATCAGTACCTTTCAGTAGTAATTCTCAATAAAAATTACCTCACCACCCCAATTAAAAGACACAGATTGGCCCAATGTCAAAAAAGAAAATCCAATGTTTTCTTGCATTAAAATATGCATATACTCCAAAAAGATATTCATAAACTAAACATCAAAAGATGGAAAACAATATTCCAGACATGAGACCCTGAAAGCTAGCAAGGGTAGCGGTTTTATTCTCAAAGTGGCATCAAGATTAGACTGATCAAAAGCAGAGAAAATCATTACATACTAGTTAAAGGAAAAATTAAGTAGGAACAAAGAGCAGCTGTAAAAATACATGCACTAGCTGGGTGTGGTGGCTCACACCTGTAATCCCAGCACTCAGGAGGCTGAAACAGGTGGATCGTTGTGAGTTCGAGACCAGTCTGCGCTACAAAGTGAGCTCA
>RJWT010015674.1:0-20283 GCA_004365215.1 Cuniculus paca | reverse complement strand
ATACTGTAAGAAATTGTTTTATTCAATTAATACCAGTATATACTAGTTTACTGAAACATCATTTCCTTATTTTTAATAATTTAAACCTAGAAATGCTTAATTATTAATTTCTTAAACATGGCTTCATTTAATGACTGCCACTGTGAAGAGATAACCAAACTTTTTTTTTTCAGGCAGTGTAGTGGTTTGAGTGCAAAGCATGCCAGGGAGACAGACGTTACATACACCCCTGAGCCACATTCCCAGCCATCAGACTGCTTTGTTTCTAAGCCGTAATTACATATGCAAATAAATGCAGGCAGAGCATCCTTTTCTTCAACAAATGCATAGGTGCATTTCTCCGTAGACGGTCCTTATCCATCCTCTTGCAAATGATCCAAGGTCCTCTTACATTGGTACACCATCCCTCAACCTATGGTCAAGAAACACCCCAGTATACCTACACATAAGCAAATGAAGTCATACCTTTTATAATTACTTTGTAGAAAGATTTTATGCTCTTTGGATGTTAGTTTTTGTTGTTACACTGGTCCTCTCTAGTGTTGGTTTCTTCCTTTACAGCTCCTGCATTGCTCTAAATTCCACTGGTTTGTTACCTGTGGTGGATCAGGCTCTCATGGTTGTCATCTGTTTCCTGGTGTTACTGGTGACCTTGAGATTTTGTTATCAGTGTTCTTGATCCTTTTATCTGTCCTCTCCAAAACTTTCTCTCACTGACTATTTTGTTTATGAATTACTATGTTCTTGTCTTAGACTTGAATGAAGCAGTTCCAGAGACCGAGCGCCTAGATTCAAAAGCACTGAAAACTCGTGCCCAGCTCTCTGTGAAGAACAGGCGCCAGAGACCCACTAGGACAAGGCTCTATGACAGCGTCAGCTCAACAGATGGAGAGGACAGTCTGGAGCGAAAGGTGAGAACCTGTGACCGTTTCCAAACCTCCATTGCACTGTATTATTTTTCCTATCGTTTATTGGAATTAATGGTTATTTTACAACCAGAATCTACACCCTCGTTGGAAACAACTAGAGTAATTCATGTCTTTGTCTCCTGAATACGCAACTCGATATATTATTGTAATTCAAATTCTTTTTTTCTACTCACTCAGCACACTAGCCAAGAGTATTATCCATATTGTCATAGTTCACGATGGTGCTTTTGATATTCAGCTATTGGTTTTTATCTAGTGGGAAATAACGAATGTACCAGTAGTTGTTTGTATGTCTTGGGTATCTGTGTTAGCTATAATGTTAGTATGATGAACCATTACGAACTATGCATTCTGATTGGTAAACTGACAAAATTCCTTTTCATGGGAATCCACTAAAAATAAAGGTCATTTTTATTTCAAAGTAAGTATTGTATAAAACTGGCATAACCTCCTTCATAATCTCTTATACCAGCAGCCTTCAGACAGTCTCTGTAACCACATGCATGTTACCAAATCATTCCCACCCAAGAGTCTGAGAACTTCTCCAGAATCAGATTCGGATGTCCTGCCCCTCACCCCAGTGGCTAGCCCCACGCCCTTCTCAGCTGACCATGTAGCTGAGTTCCAAGGAGAACCGCCGCACCCAGAAGGGGAGCCTTTCTCCTCTGTCTGGGAAGACCCTTCACTCTCTTCTCCTTCAAACTGTGACAACGATGTGGAAGACGCTCCTTGCCTCCATCCAGCCACCACTGAGAAAATATTACAAGAAAAAGGTATTGTTAATTTTTTGTTCTGCTTTTTCATTAACTTCCCTAATAGCTCAATTTGCACAATATGAAAAGTGACTTTTTCTCATTATGAGTCCTTTGCTTTCTCTTCACCTTATAGGATGAGAGAAATGCTCACTTTCATATGTTTTGTTTCAATGTTTTACTGTCAGTCTAGTATTTTTATCTCTTTGGCATTCCACAGATTTACTATTCAAGGAAAATATTTTGATGACCTTCTAAAGATTTTATAGAATAGCAGCCCATAGTTTCAATAAATATGAACATTGTCATCTGGGGAAAAAATGATACAAAGCTTACAATTATGGAAGTCATTCTCAGTTAATTGACTTTTATTTAGAGTAAATTTTCACAATGATGATTTGTATTGCTAAGAGTGTGATAGCCCAGCTGTGGTAAAGTAATGCAGGGAAGTTAGTCAATTCAATTATAAAATAGGCTCCTAGAATTATACCAGAATTTTAGAGCAGTGTTGATAGACTTTTGTCTTTTTAATTGTATTTTTAAGTTTACAGAAGCAATAAATTCTTATTTCATCAAGTTAATATAGAGAGGTATAAACCATAGGTTTCATTCTCTTCCTTCCATATCTCATGTGTTCCTTTTAAAGTAATCAAGTAGATTTAGTTATATCACCTTTTCCATTAGAATGAAATCTACACATACATGCACAATACTTTTTGGTGTATATGTGTTTTGTTTTTGTATACTTGTTACTTTTATTTTTTACAAAAATGGAATTTTAATCATAATAATGTGTCACTTTGTTTTACTCATAATATTTATGGACATCCTTCTGTGGCAATATAAACAAATTTAAATGACAGTAAGTATATATATTTATATAGATCCCAAAGAAATCCTGCACATGCCTAGTAGGAATAATGTACAAGAATACTCATAGCAACCTTGTGTAATAGCAAAGCCAGAAGAATGAGTAAATAAATTATAGTAGATTCACAAAATAGTCTACACAGCAGGAAACATAAAGACAGTGATAAACTACACTAAAATATAACCTTATTTATATATGTAATAGAACGAAACATTAACAGGATGAAGCAAATTACAAAAGATTGCATGCGATTCTATTTCTAAGAAGTTGAAGTGAGTAGGTTGTTTAGGGGTGCAGACAGAAGTGTGAAGTTGCCAGTGGGATGGTGAAGCCAGGCGCCTGGAGTTGGAGTGCCAGGAACAGGGATGGGACGTGCATGGGAGGCCCAACAAATGGGATTTATTTTGGTTTTTGCTTATCCTTTATGACTATTTTTAAAATACTCTCAGTTTCATTAGTAAGCATGAAAAGGACTCCATGTGCAAAATTATCAGCTACACTTTAATATACAAGTAGCTCCAAAGTATTTGTTCTTTTTTAAAAAGTGAAAAGGAAGTAAATGGTCCATTCCTTAAAGAGAAAATTCCCATTATTTATAAGATATATAAAGATGATCAACCTCACTTATAATGAAAGGTGTGATCATTTAAATTAGATATCCAACTGCCAAATTTGGCAGATTACCAAACTTCAAACCAGAATTTGAAGAATTCTGTCAGCTAGTGCCAGCAATAATGTAGGACACATCCATGCATTGCGAGTACAAATGCATCTCTCCATTTTTTTAAAACTCCATATTAATTTTTCTCTACCAGGTCAGAAATTGTAATCTTTCCCCCCAGTACCTTGTAAACATGAAAGTACTGTTGGCTCACTTTGTGCCCTAACTCATGGTCAGCTGCAGTGTTACTCCTGGTATTTTCTCATTGGTCTTCTCCCCTAAGCTTGTCACCTGCTACAGTTCTTTCCCACAGACTGGGCCAGAGCACAGCTCTTTTGGGGCACTTAGGGAGTACAGAATACCAATGGAGGCAAGAGAATTTATGTCAGGCCTGTTAATTCATCAGAAGTGGTTGGTGAATAGCTTGATGATAATATTGGCCTATCTGCAAAGAATTAATACCTTCAAAACTTTCATTAATTAACCTAAAATGTGGGTTATGATAGCAGTTTTATTTTTTTTTCCAAATCCATTTTATTTCAAGGGTAAAAAGGAAAAAAAAGAAGGAAAAAGAAAACTACAACAAAATTTCAAAACACATCAGGGGACAACAATGGTACATACATTGTGCATTGTCACCCCCAAATCATTCACCCAGAGCACAAGGCATCATGGTAGCAGTTTCATAGTAACGTACTCGTTCCAAACCCTCTATCTTCACTTCCAGAAATAAGTGTATGCACTCAGTTCAGCATAACTGAGTCACAGGTCATTGAAGCAGAGTAGACAAGTTGCTCATCAAAGCAAAACAGGTAGGTTCCATCTACAGCACTAGAATGAAATACTTAGCACCTTACCTTAGTACTACATAAGAAACCCCAAGATTCTTTTGACCAGAGGAATAAAAATGAAAAGACTGTAGGTGTGGGGAAACTGAGTGAAGAGATCCTGCAGGGTGCTGAGCTATGAGCAGTGATGGGAAAGAGACATCCAAGAACTCCTGGAGCAGTGGGAGAAAGTGAGTCAAAATTAAATCAAGGCTTCAAGCCTTGGTATGCAGTTTGTCACTGACAGAGGATAGCAGACTGGAAACACTATGAGGGAAACACAAGTAGCTCATTTTTTTGTTTGTTTTTTGTTTAAGTTTATTGGTACAATTTAGGTATATACAGTGATCACATCCATCATAGGAATTTTGTACCTGTACATAATATACCTTAGTTTGTTGTTTTTTTCCCCTCTCCCATTCCCCTCTGTCCCCTTTAACTTCTCCTCCCCTCCAAAATGATCCCATTTTTTCCTTCTTTTTCTCATTTTTTCTTTTCCCTTCCTTCCTTTCCCCCATTCCCCTCCCTAGTTCCCCTTTCCTTTTGAACAATTTCTTCCCATTTCACCATATCTCTTGTACAGTTGGGTTCCTATTTATACTTTCAGTTTCTCACACCAGTGAGACAATGCAGTATTTACATGTGTGTGCCCGATTTATTTCACTTAAGAGTATGACCTCAAGGTCCATCCATTTAACAATAAATATCTCAAGTTTATCCTTCTTTATGGCAGAATAGTACTTCATTATATTAAAAACATACTTTTTTATCCAGTCATTGATTGATGGGCATTTGGGTTACTTCCAAGATTTAGCTATTGCAAACTGTGCCACTATACACATGGGTGCATATATATCGCTGTAGTTTGATGCTTTTGGAGATTACCAGCTTGGGCGAGAAGCCAGGGCAGGACTGTGGATTTGAGAGTCCCCCTTGTAAATGGGTAGTCATGTGTTTCAGTGCAGCAAAACTAAGGAGAATGCAGTCCAAGAGAAGACCTTAGGGTTTACATCTTAGGAGACCACTTACTACCTTTGAAAATAAAAGCAACTTGCCGGTGCCTAAAGCTGACACACTCAGTCTAGAGGCCTTTTTGAAAACCCAATGGTTCTGTCCCCAGCACCTCAAAAGGAAGAGAAAAAAAGCATAAAAAGCTTCACTTTTATAAAGCTAAATTAAACAAAATACAGTATTTCATTCTTTTTTCCTGAAATCGTACCAATCCAGCATTGGTGTTTATGAAGACTAGAAGTTCTAATGTGCATCAAAGATGGATTCTTATTGGTTTAAAATGGGAAAGGACATTACATGTATTCCTTAATTTTACTTCTTTAGCCCTATGGAAACATTCATTTTAGTTCCTCGGAACACACTTTGGCAAATGTGTGAGATAATGATGTGAAGTTGCCTGGCAGCAGGCTCCGTGATGGGCAGAATCTTGCTTTTAGTCCCTAGATGTCCAAATACTCTGGTACAAGTAGGTTAGAGCATTTCCGTGTGCATTGTCTCAGCTGCTCTCCTCGGCACTCATTACAGCAGCTCCCAACTCCCTCTCATTCAGAAAATCATTGCGCAGTCTACTTTTAACTTTGAACAGTCATGGCCATTAAGAGTTGTTTTAAGATTGATCCGGAAGAAGTCAGCATTTTCTTTTCTTCAGCTTCTAAAGAAAATAGCAATCCTGTCTTTTTTTTTAAATGTCCATTAGCAAAATCACCGTAGAAAGAGACATTTGCACCTTGTCTACAGATTCTTTTATGTGTATGTGTCACATCTGTGGCTATTCAATTCAGTTACTCAAAGAGTAATGACACCAATATCCATAACAAATATTTGAGACTAGAAATGGGTTTCGGCACAGACGTATTTCTGACTGAGTACCATTAACTAGAAATATGAAAAGCTCATTGCTAAAAGACCTTGGAGTATTTATCAGAGTCCTATGCTGCTCTAGAGATTGAAAGCCAGACTCCTAAGTAAGAACTAGATGCGCACTTTGTGTTTTTAAAGGATGTGTGTTGGTCTGTTTAGCAATTTCTCCTGAAGTAAACAATCTTAAGGAAAATTAACTTGCAGTGTTAAATGAATGCTATATTAGGACAATTCTTTCTTCATTCCATGCCAGAGTTCCTAGAAATGTAAAAAGATAAAGACAGATAGAAATCAACAATTAGAAAGGAATTGTTTTACCCACAAAATAATTGTTTTACCCATCAAATTCAAAATACCACTTGTTAATCGTCTTGGGTAATTGGATATGTTGAAACATGATCCCCAACACCTTCCTTTGCCAGTTTGAGGTGGTGCCTTGGGAATTATCTACCTTGTCCAAGGTGGAATAAATGCCACCAGGGGGTCTGGTTCCCATATGTGACACTGAAGTCCATTTACAAAGTGCCTCTTCTTATTGGTTTTTGGCATTGTTTCCAGTGTCCCCATCCCCTAGCAGCTGCTACCTTTAAAGTGCCAACATTACTCAAAGAAGCAGCTCCAAGCACCAAAGGAGATTTTGGCATCTTCTACATCATAGGAGGCCAGCAAAATTGTGCTCTAACCCAACTATTAAGAAGGACCTTCTAAAAATATAAATGTCTTATAACTGATATCCTGCTTATGAAGTTTTCCCCCAGGTTCCCCTGCCCTGCCTTGTCCCAAGATTGGCCACATCCCATTACAGTATTGGCAAGGGAGAGACCAGAAGGGAAAACCTAGGCTTGTTTCCTTCCTAAATCTCCCAGACTCTCAGGGATTAGGTGGAAGTGGGCTGGGTTCCTTCAGAAGACACAAAAAGCCAAAAGTCGGAAAGGTATGGGGACAGAGCCCAAGCATTCAAAGTCAAGACCTAGGGCTAGAGATGGGACGAAAGGAAAGTTGTCTTGGTCTCTGCTTTAAAGCAAAGGGTGATGTGGTAATATTTATTCTTGCATATCTCATTCCTTCCAGGGTATTGAAAGCTAACACTCTCTGTGGTACTGGGCCTATGTCCCACAGCACCTCTCTGCTTAAGCAGCTGTTTCTCAGTATGGCTGTGTCTTCTTAAACACACATTATTTTCCTCTGTATTTAAGAATTTAGATAAACCCCTTGGCTGCACTGACCTTAGATTCCTGACTGAAATAATAGGGGACCAAGAGATAGAAGGCTGGGGAAGGGGAAGTAAAAAGAATTAAGATGTGTTATAGACTACCCCAACCCCATATGATGAATGTAAACATTATGGACTGCAAACATGTACCAATAAAAATTAAAAATTAAATAATACAAAATAATAATTGATCTTTCCCCTATATATCTATATCCTAGATGATGCCAAATGTCCCAAATCACTAAGGGCATCCAGCTCATTGGTGGTGCAAGGAGGGAAAATTAAACAGAAGTTTGTGTATCTGGGGTAAGTATTTTGTGATGTCAAAAGCAAGCTCTCTATAAAAGGGAGGCTAGAGGAGGAGAGTTTGACTTCCTCTTTCTGATTGTATGCTGTCATTATAGGGCACCTTTGCGAAGGAATTCCAGCAAGGGAAAGAAATGGAAAGAAAAAGAAGCCAATAGGTTTTCTGCAGGTAGCAGGTATGGGTGGGTGATTAAAGACATAAATTCACTTGTATGCCTAAACCTTCTGGCCCCCTCTTTTCATAGTTAGCCAAAATCAGTCATTGATCTTTCTGAGCTGAAATAATATTTTAAGAGTTGAGATCAAAGAAAAATTGTACAGTCAGCTTATATACTATTTATCTTACCTTAGTTACAGTCTACATCTGGCTGTGGGCATATCCATTGGTCCTTAACTATGGAATTAGGGGCTCATGAACAATTTCAATCAAAGTTTAACTCATTATAATATATATGGCACTTTAGACATATTTCAGATTTTTTGCCTGACCATCCACAATACTAATGCCTTCTCTTTTGGTTAAATCTAAAAGGCCAATTTTTGCACTTAAATACCTTAGCACTCAGGACTGTCTTGTCTACATGCATATAAGAATGACCACCATCTCATAATGGACCGATGTAACTTTTTAAATATTTTATTCGTTTTTTTAAGAAACGGTCTCAATCTGTAGTTCAGAGTTCAGGCTTGCCTTGAACTCACTATGTAGCCCACGTTGGACTTGAAACTGTGGTGATCTTCCTGCCTCAGCCTGCCAAGCACTGGGATTATAGGCATGCACCACCACACCAGGCAAGAACTTAGCTGTTCAATTGATTTTGCAGGGAAAAAAAAGTAAGCTGTCAACTAAGCTTACTTTTCAGTAAAAACTTTTTCTGTAGAGGTGTTTAGAACAGCACATTGTCAAGTTTTCCAATTTTCCAAGTTTTTTCCTGAGATAACATAATTTAAAGCATAAAGCATGGGAATCCAACTGCCTGAATTCAAATCATGGGTTTCCCATTTAGAGTTTGTAAATCTTGGACAAGATGTGGAGCCCTCCTGACGTCTGTCTTCTCCTGTAAATGAGGGTGAGACTGTACCTACCTTATGGGACAGTGTAAGGATTTGAAATGGTACTTGACACATAAGAGGTATTAAAAATAGTAAAGTAACAATTTGTTGCTATTATTTGCAAATTCCAAAGTGGTTTCATGTTTATCATTTCATCTGACACTCAGTAGTACTATACTTTATGATAAAGAACAATGACTTTATAAAATTTAATTGATTTGCTCAAGGTTGTGTAGCAGGCAGTTTAGGCCAAAGCTGGAGCCTGTACTCTGTCTGTGTGTGTCTCCAGCACACCATGCCCCTCTAGTACTTATGCTGCTAATGATGCTTTGTTAGAAAATTTGGGGATTAATATCACACACTTAGGAAGAAACAGACAAAATACTAAAAACCTGTAAAAGCATTTGAGGATCATTTAACCATATTGTAGGTTGTTCCCTGTTCTTTTCTTACTTTCCCTCTCTTTCCTTTTTTTCTCTCCATCTTTCCTTCCTCCTGCCTTTTTTTCTTTCCTTCTCTTTCCTCCCTCCTCTGCCTCCTCCCTTTCTTCCTTTCTCCCTCCCTACCTCTCTCCTTTCACTCCTTATCTCTCTCTCTTCCCTCTTATCTGACATGCTCCTTAATGAGAAATTGTACCTTCTTAGTATTACAGTAGAATGTAGTGGCATGGGGAAGAAGGAGACAGAATTCCCAAATCCATTACTTTTGCTAGCCTGGTGTTCCTTTATGCTGTACAGAGGAGAAAGCTTAGAAAGTCCTTATCGTATTGAGGGCAACAGTCTGGGGAAACCAAAAGTAAATCGGACATCCTATGCAACTCAAAAGCACTTGACTTCATATAGTACTGAAGCAATAAAATGCACTTTGCTTTATGGCTTAAAAGTATGAACTATCAAGCATACTCAGGAGGAAACTACCGAAATCACTGAAGGAAGGGAGTGGCAGATGTGCTGGTACACAGTGGGAGACAAACTCTGAACTGGGTCCTTCCTTTGGTCTCTGGGCATCAGAGATGGTCACTTCCTTAACTTTGAGGCTCCACATAGAGGGGCATGAACATAGCACCTGTGCTGAACTGTGGGTGAAAACAAGCACATCTTGATGGTAGAGCCGAGTGCTCCCTGGACTATCGGCTAAGTGGGTGCTGGTGCTGGGTGGTTACCAGCGTGCTTGTGAGCACAACCGATGCCAGCTTTGAGCCACAGCCCAGCTTCTAGTCTAACTTCTGGGATGGTGTGTCTTTATGAAAAATTAATTTTAGGCACCGCCCCACCCCATAGGATCAGATAATTCAATATCTACTGATGCTAGAAATAATTTTCAATTAGACTCATAATTTTATAAGTATTTGTAATTACAGTGGAATTTTGGCAGGATATAAGGAGATTCATACAACTGAAATAGAAGAAGAGAAGATGATGAACTTTCTCTGTTTCAAAAAACATTGTTGAGCTATCAGAGTAATTGAGTAACACTAATCGAATCTGATGGCAATCTCTTTTCTGTATGGATTGGTAATGGGTCCAGAACCTTCCAAGACATATAGCTGGAAGAACAGAATTACCACTCAGTAGGAGCTTAATGCTGTTGAGTTGGTTTCATAGAGCCCCTGCAGCAGGTGGCATGAGCCTAATCAACTGCAGGGTCGCACTGCAATTCCAGAGAGGAGTTGGATAGACTCCTCCCACCGTGCGACCTGCTCAGAAAAGGAAGGGAAAGATTCGCAGACTCGAGTGGATGCTCTTCTCTTGTAGGTTTCTCATCCAGTTCTTCTTAGGTTGTTGAAATCGGTTGAAGTCATCAGTTACTCATAACCTGTAGCTGTTAGATTTTAAAGAGGCAAGACTTTTGCTAAATGTGTTCTTGGTTTTAATTTGTCTTCACCCCCATCCCAGAGTGGTTTGCCACATTGTTCCTTGTGGAGACAATAATGATTCAGATATATGACAAGCATGAGGCAAATATAAACCCAACAATGAAATAAGACTTGGTTCTAGGCCTTTTCAGATATGTTCTCAGTGAGTATTTGGATTTAAATAAGCAGGATGGCCAAGAACAAAAAGTAGGAAACAGTTGGCTAGCAGAGCTTCATTGTCCCCTCATGCACTCATCAAATGGTCAGACAAAGCCCTGTGCTAAACTCCCGATGGGGCAGG
Organism: Cuniculus paca; assembly: GCA_004365215.1. Taxonomy (NCBI): domain Eukaryota; kingdom Metazoa; phylum Chordata; class Mammalia; order Rodentia; family Cuniculidae; genus Cuniculus; species Cuniculus paca. The sequence continues at coordinate 9,643 of RJWT010015674.1, read as the reverse complement.
TGGCCACCATGTCGGGGGAGACCCTCCTAAAGCTCTGGGAAAACTGTGCTGGTCAGAGGAGGACAGACGCTGCATGAGGGAAGTGCCAGGAAAGGCAAGCCCCATTCACCTCACAAGTGTGAATGGTAGAAAGAATGCTGACCTGAAATCCAAGGTAGTAGTCGTGACTTTCCCATGGCAACACTTTGGCTTGCTACCAAGAACCTCACAAGTGAGTTGGACCGAAATCGCGTAGTTTCTGACTTCCTCGTCCATCCCTAGATCCTCCGATTGGTGCAGGAGCAGTCACCTCTAGTCAGACACGGCTGCTGACGGAGGAAAAAGTGCGTACTGCACCCAGAGACCTTGCATGGAAAGGAAGAGTGTGAAGCCCTTACTCATTTTATAATACTGACTGTATGTAATATTTTGGATTCAGGGGTTACATAAAATAGATTATTATTAAAATTAATTTTGCCTCTATTTTTCATCTAGCTTCTGGGAAATTTTAATTTATGTGTGTTATTCAAATTATTCCTGTTGGATAGTGTTCATTTATATGAGTCTATGAAACCTAAAATCTGTGTATTTCTAATTCAGCTGTTCTATAAATTAACATGTATTCATGCTTATTCTTTTATGTATATCCTATTCTCTGCTACAAAGATAATTTATGTATATATAAAAGTATATTCTGTACAACAACATGGTCCACTTTAAAAGGGAATTGAGGCCTGCATGATGATGCATACCCATAATCCCAGGCAGAAGGACTGCACATTTGAGCCCAGCCTGGGGAACTTAGTGACTTAGTGAGACCTTACTTCAAAATAAAAAAAATTTTTAAAAAGGACTAGGAATGTAGCTCAATGTGAACGTCCTGGGTCGAATTCCCAAACCCCTCCCCCAAAAAAGAAAAATTAAGGAAAAATAAGACCAGTAGTGGCCTTTCAGTAAAAACCAAGAATATAACGTCAAAATGGTTAAGAGCCTGATTTCAAACATCAGCTCTGCCGCTTCTCATGGGCAAGTTACTCAGCCACTTTGTGCTGCAGTTTCCTCCTGTAAAATGGAGACACACGCACGCGCACAAACACACACGCACACACACACACACATGCGCTCCATATGCTTCAGATCGTGGAGAAGACTGAGGAAGTCACATTTTTAACTACATTTTAAATCCTTACTAAATATAAATGACTATCTTTATTGTCTATGTTTAAAGCAAGTTTTCTGGGGGAGATATAAGACAAAGTGGTCTCCGTCCACACTCGGCTGGCCATCTTGCCCTTCCAGGGGTGACGTCTGTAACATCCTGAATAAATGGGCTCTGTGGATTATCCTTCAGGTGCTCCTTCACTATCGATATTTCTTTCAGAGGCTTTAGAGAAATCACGGCAGGACAGTGAGTTTGAGATCGTATCCTGTTCTGTCCCATTGCCGTGTCAGGCAGAGGGCCTGGCTGCTTGGTAGTCATTTGGGCGGAGTGGACATGAGCCTTTTACCAGAGAGGAGGACTGAGATGCACATGCGTGAAATAGAAAACACTTCACCTCTGCCTGCCCCGCGCCGCGAAGGCTCTCACTTCCGTGCAGACCCATGAGTAATGTCAGCTCGGCCCTGGAGGGCAGACGTACTCCCCTCAGAACTGCTGTTTTTAACTGCACTCACCAACTTCCTGTCCAGTTTTCATTTTAAGAATTTCTAATTCCTGAAATCTGACCAACTTACATTCCTGACAAGCTAACATTTTGCCATGCTTAAACTCTAAACTATCTAATGTTAAAATTATCACAGTAGTGATTTTAAATATCGCATTGTTCTTATCTCTATGATTAACTTACCCCATACATTAAAAACACAAATCTAAGTGGGCGTACTGGTGCACACCTGTAATTCCAGCACTCTGGGGAGCTGAGGTGGGAGAATCATGAGTTCAAGCAATTTAGTGACTTAATGACACCCTGTCTCAAAATTTTAGAAGAATTGAGAAGGGCTGAGGACATAGCTAAGTGTGAAGGCCTTAGATTCATTTTTGTTGTTGATATTTTAACTTTGAATACAAAGTTTGTGAAGTACTCAGAACCTATGAATTAGATGTCATCAAAAGACGCTGAAAAGGAAAAAACCATGCACATGTAAAAAACAATCTGAGACTTAGATTAAAGAAAGTTTAAAATTTTAAGATAAAGGGTTGGGATATAGCTTTGTGGTAGATTGTATAATTAGCATCCCCGAGGCCCTGGGTTCCATCCCTAGGACCAAAAATTAAAAAGTAAAATTTTAAGAAAGAATTTAAGAAACAAGTTTCTCATGCACATTTCTAGTAGCACAAATTTTCTTAAATACCTAAGCAATATATTTAATTAATCCTAAAGGTAACATTTATGTTTGAGAATATGGATTTTATTTGCATGATTCCTTCACTATTTCAATTTGAAACCCTATCAGGGGAGGAAAACTCACTCAGGGAAGAGTTTCATCATCTCAAATGAATTAAGGCTGAAATACTCTACAGGGACCATCTCAGAGGGGTTTCTAGTTACTGATCTGACTCTAGGCCAGCACTCAGGCCTGGGAGCAGGATACATGCGGGATGGTCAGTCCTGAGCCGCAGGTAGAAACGTGTTTGACAGAGCTCCTACCTGGAGTCTCCAGGTTCCCTTCAGAGGCTGCTGGCTGTTCACCCTCAGTGTCCTTGGTGTGTTAGGATCTTACACAGCTGGAACCCATCTGATTCAGACAAATCTACATCTGCAACACTTCCCCTGGTTGAAGCTCTCTTTTTTCAGTTAACTTTCTTTACAATCTGTGAGTTCAGGGTTCGTTAGTACTCCTTCTGGATTGGCAGTTCATGAACTTTAAATGGCATTTTGATGACCTCTAACAGAAAGGTTCTGAGTACTTTACAAACTTTGTATTCAGAGTTAAAACATCAGCAACGAAAATGACCATGGGATGTTTAGCCAAGAAATTTAATTTTGAGGTGCCAACTCCAGGGTAAATTGATTATGAATTGTATGTAAATGAGTTGTTTGCTATATAGAGTTATTAGCCATAACTATCTAAATGCTATGTAATACTGTCTCCCAGATGACATCTTTGGATAACAAAGACTGAATTTCAAACCATTCTTTGTTTTAGTTCCTAGCAATAAAATAATCAGGAAGAAAGCCATGACTTGTGACCCGATTTTTTCCAAAAATGGTAACAAGCCATTAACGTATAGCAAAAAAAAAAAAAAAAAAAAAGGCGAAGGAAGTATAGAACACATAGCTATTTGGATTCTTTAAAAATCATCTTCACATTCATCAAGAATTTATTTCTCTTGATCTTGATTCTTATGGAGAACTGGAAAATATTCTTGAAAATACACCAAAATTTGGTCATTTGCAACTGTAGGGACAGTGGTCGTCTCCTTGAAAGTGAACTTTCCTTGTTTCTGTAGGATTCTTCCACTTGTCCATTATCTGGGTGTATAAAGCTGCAGAAAAAGCCAAGGGGTTTCTGCAGAGGCTGGGTTTCCATGTCCCCAAGCCCTACTCTAGTGCTAGATGTACAAGTCCATGTGGAATTACCAGTTTTTAATAATTTCCTGGCACAGAGAATTTATAGTAGAGTTTAATTACATGTGGTATTCAGATTTCTTTCAAATGTTTCCTCATCAGTGTTTGAACTGCCAAAAATCCTTTCCAAATAGAGAATGGTAATTAGGAAACAACATTCTAATTCTCTGCCAATTTTTTAAAAGGTGGTGGTGGTAGTTCTAAAGGCATTACTACAAAGACAGTTCACTTAGGAGTAGGATAAGCTTGTCATCCTCTTACTAATTGTGGCTTCTTTATAACTTTAAAACACCAGCCATATGTTTAAGGACTGCCATACTTATTTGTATTATGAATGGATGTATTTTTTAAAGTACCTTGATCATCAGGTCTAGTTTTTTCTCAGATGATGCCAAATGGGTGTGGGGCTTCAGAAAACATATTTTTATGTTTCTATACAGTTGGGTGATTCTGAGCATTTTTACTGGAATTTGGGACCTATGTTAATAGACAAACTTTTGAAGTTATGACCAGAGAGAGAATGAGAACTTCAAAGAGATTTTAGAGAGAGTGAGAACTCCAAAGGGATTTGCCTCCCCAGAGATATGTGGTTACATTTGACTGGACTGGACAAGGGAGCAGGCAGAATGAGATGAGGCTTCGGGAAACATTCCCAGGGCTGTAAAGCTGGAGTAGTCTTATCTTCCCCAAGCAGCATATATTTACAAGCCAGAGGATAAAGACCCAAGGTTTTCTGGAAATCAAATTTGTGCATTAAGGAGGTAAGATTCCCCTCCTCTCTCAGAGGGGCTGGAGGACTGCTGTCCCTTTACTTGTCACCATCCAGATCTGCATTGTAGACCAGGGTTGGGGCAACACCTGGTTCACATGGAAGGAAAAAGCTAGGGCATGGGAAACCCATGTAACAGTTTTCTCTAAGTAACAGAATGTTCTCTGCACCAGAAAAAAAATTATATTTGCATTTAGGATTATAGTAACAAATATTAAAAATTTTAAGGGTCAGCTCAGACCAGTGCTAAAATATGGATTCCAGGTGAACTCTTCCACTGTCCTCCCCCATATTCCACTTGAGTAAGTCTAGGTGCCCAAGAGCTGCATACACAGGGGCACCAGATGGTTCTTATTAGGCTCGTCCCAGAAAGGACTGCACTGGTTCATGGCCGAGTAATGAGAGGTGCTTCCTGCAGAAAGGCAGGCCGCCTCTGTTCCCATGCTTTCTTGGGCTTGGTTATCACACCACTCCTTCTATCTCATGATAAGCAGATCCAAGGATTCATTTGGTTTTTAAATTTAGACTTTAGGATGAAATTGAAGGGTACCAGATCTCTCTGGTTGAACTTTCTCTGTTATCTGAGAAACTGCTCCATTCTCCCACTTTTTTTTAAGAAATATGCTTTTAAAGTCAGATCTTCTGGGATCTCTAATGTGACCAACAATTTTGTTCATCCAACCTGCCAATCTCAGTAATTTAGCAAAACTTCACTGACTTCTTCATTCTCTTCAGTTGTCTTAAAATTTATCTTAAAGATAAATCCTGTAATTTATATTAAAGATAAATCCCTTGACATTTATGCACTTATTAGAATTTACATGATGATTTCACATTTATTGTTGCATTTGGTTCTTGCCATAATATTCGAAAATCAACTTGAATTTTTAGGAGTTGTATTGTTTATATCAATTGTTTTGAAATGAGATGTGAGAAAACTGAAATTTAGTATACATGTTGGATAAGAGTTGTCTAATTATGATATTTACACATTTATTATTATCAATAGCTGTCAAGTAATAGACATTCCATTAGATAGCATTTGAATATGTTAGGCCAGCCTCTTCCAAAATGGACATAAACCCCTGTGTGTTCCTCCGTGGGCACCTGATAATCAGAAGCCTCCTGCTGATCAGAAGAAAAACACAATGAAAGTACATGCATTAAGGAAAAAGTCTGTTCTCATTCAGTGTTTTTCAAATGTCTTTGAATCCTTTAAAAAAATGCCAAGTAATAAACATAGACTTACATAGTTTGATAGTTGTCAAAGTACTTTTATGTATGTTATCTTATTTGATTCTTAATCACATCTGAGATACATACAAACCTACCTTTCCCAGATGGGGAAACAAAGGGTGAGAAAAGGCCCAAGTCCACCTACTCAGGAGGGGGTGTCCCTAGACCACCAAGTGGAATGTGTGGACTTCAGATCTTGTGTTCATGTTCCTCCTGTGAAAAACATTGCGATTACGATGAAAAACCAAGATGCTACCGGTTCTGTTTAAAGTATCACAAGCTCTAAAATTCCCAAATTATTTAAATGTATCCTTGTCTACAGCCATAGACACTTGGGGACATGGGTCCAGAGGAAAGCAGGGAGGATACTGTTGAGAGCTGAGGTGACTCGGGAGCCGTGAGGCCCTGAAGTGGCACCCAGACAACGCTGTGGTGACTAAACTAAGGGCAGCTCCTGAAAGACTGCCCCCCTGGTTTTAATTCACCCAATACACTTACTGCATGCACTTAATAAAAATTTCACCATGGCAGTAGCAATTTCAGAATGTTGATTATTGCCTAAGAATCCATTTAGGTGCAGAAAAGATAACTATTAAGATTAATCTTCAGCCCAAAGTGCAAAATTAGTACTCTGTCAAGTAGAACAGTTTTTCAAACTACATTGGGAGTTCTTTCAGAATGTGGTTCAGTAGCTCTTTTTCCCTTTTCTTAGTCTAACACCTGTGTTCTTTTCATGAAACAGGCTCTTCAGAGGCCGACTGGAAAACTGGAAGCCCAAGCCACACTCAGCAGCCCAGGCGGCCACCCATTCCCCTTGCATGCCTTTCTCGTGGTTTAACGAAAGCCGGAAAGGATCCTATTCCTTCAGGAACCCGTCTTCACCTACAAGTCCCTTTCAGCCTTCTCCTGAGAGTCTAATTTCAGATAAAACCAGGTCTAAGGTAGAACATGCGTGGATTTAAAAAGCGAACAAGAAAGTCCCGAACCCCCTCTCCTCCTCCATCTTTGGAGCCTGTGGGTGTGTGTGTGCTCTGGCCCCGAGGAACCAGCACGCTAGCAGCGCAAGAAGCACTGCGTGGTGCTCCTCGTGTGGGGAAGAGAAAGCCTCCTGGAACCACCACTTGCTTTAGTACTGCTGCACTTCTCTGACTGTCTGTCCTTTCATCTACTGCTGTTTAATCTCAGTTTGACAGTTAAGCCATGCTGGGAAAGATGCTTTTGAGTCATGAAACAGTATTGTAGATCTGTTTGCTAAGTATTCTACTTCAAAGTACATTACAGGACTGTTTCACTGTGCTCTTCAAGATTAACTGGAAAACAGATAAATTGGGGACTGTTTGTGTTCAGTATTGAATGTGCAAAACTCTTTGTAAGAAGTCAGTGCTGACACAACACCTTATTCCTTTTCATATCAAACGTACGTGCCGAAAAATTGCTATAATTCTGTCACCAACATGCTTTAACTATCAGAAGTAGGCATTAGATGCACAGGTGCGATGTGTTTTTATATGCATGCAGGTTATTTCCAGCATGACACTGCAAACCTTATCTAACATTTTATTGGAACACATACAGTGGCTAACTTTCACTTGTTTGGTCTCTTTTTCTGTGTTTACTTTTTCCTCTCAAACAGAAACATGTGATGAATGTTACTTGAATTTAATTCTTTTCTTGAAATCAACAGCTCGAAGGGTTCTGACCAGGGTCTGGGGTTGCATCTCTATCAACAATACCAGTGGTTATATTCTGTGTTAAAAGCCTTGTTGCTTAACTTGTTCTTGTCTTCCTCCATGATTCAGACTTCTTTTCTAAAGGTTTAACAATCTTTTGAGTTTTTTGGGTATTGACTTTTCCAGCCTCTGACATGATATTTATTCTCCATAACCAGCTAAGCCTAATTCAAGTTCCTAGTGGAACCCTAACAGTCCAGTTCCTTAGGAAGTACAACATGAGACAAGATGGTATTGGTCAGGTGCTTAGCATTCCCGGGAATCCAGCCATTCTATAATTATTAGCAAAAGAAATTTTGACAGCAGCAGACCATTTTGGTCTTTCAGTATCGGCTCGGAAACGTTTAAATGTTGCTATAGTAATTCTACTATTATCTTGCACTAAAGAGACTCCAGATTTGATTTAAAGTATTTCATGAGTGTAGCTCTATAGCTTTGTTAAATTTGACTTTATTAGCTGCTGAACATGTTAATGAAGTCCACCTCCAGCCCTGAGTGCCTGTCCACACACATGTCTGTTCTGCGTTACGGCCTCTGGTGGTCTGGTGGTGCTGTGAGAGGGCTATAGCCCAGGATATACCTGGTTGTGTTCTGTCAGACCCTGCTCACTGCAGAGCGCATCATCATGAAAGGTACATCCAGGTGAGGGTCTGCCACTCCTCATGATATTTATCACGGCCAGCCCCATGCAGCCCTTCCCAGGGCTGCTCCAACGCCTTCCTGATAGGAATCGCCATCTGTTCCTGATAACTCAGCCTCGTCACACCATCTTGTATTTTTGCTTATGCTGTTACTCATTAGGATTAGGGTCAAAGAAAATAGGCTTATTAATATTGCTCCTCTGAGCATTTACAGAGGATAATGAATTCTGTACCCTTGGAGAGAGTGTAGAATTGTTCTTTAAAACACCTGTCCTTTCATCAAATTCAGAAAGTGCCCAGAATTCCAATCAGCTGCAAAAGCCTCAGTATCCTCAGCCCCTGCCCACTTGAAAGTCATCACTGAACTAAACTTGAGTTTCTTCTAAGACTGCTTAAAAAGATCCTTTTGAGAACTTGCAAACACACCTGCCTCCAGTTTGCTCACTCTGCTCATGTAACATCAAGATTCATTAATTATTTTTTTATTTATTTTACAGAATTTTACTTTCAATGATGACTTCAGCCCCAGCAGCACCAGTTCAGCGGACCTGAGCGGCTTAGGAGCAGAACCCAAAACACCGGGGCTGTCTCAGTCCTTGGTGCTGTCATCAGATGAGGTACTCTCAAGGAACTGTGGCAAAGCGGGCCTCTCAGACCTGACGTTTTACTCCCGAACCGTTTTTAGGGTAGATTCAGCAAAGAAATCATCAGGACTGTAGTTTTATACATAAAGTAAAGTCTGCATGAGAGCTTTCCCTCTCTGGAAACATAAGATCAAACTGTTGTTTTTTAGACCCCTGAAACTTTTCAGGGACCCCTTTGCATACAGAAGCAAACATGGTAAGCCGACCAGGCATGGGAGAACAAAAACAAGGGAGCAGTTCAGATCATGTGGAAGTTTACAGTGTGTTCGTTTCCTCTCTCCCTCACCCCCCACTCCCCTGCGCCTTAAGCCTGATACTCCTTCAGAATCTGGTGTGCTCCCGATGGAGACCCTGCAGGGGAGAGGCATAGTTGTGAAAAGGAAGGAAAAGAAGGCACGAGCCACTTACTCAGAAGCCAGGGTCCAGAGGAGCATTACTAAGGATTACCAGAAGATAAAAGTATATAAGCCATGCAGAAAATTCCTTTAGAGATTGACTTCATTCCTAAAAGCAGTGGGATAGGGGAGGAAACATTGTAAGTGAAAATATTTTGGTTCTTATTTGAATACTTCTTAATGTTTTTATGACATGATTTTTGTTTTGTAAAACGTTTTTTTTCCTCGTAAATTTTTCTGTCGATAATCTTCGAGTGATTTGTATTGTATTAAAACTGTGTGCTGTGTATGTTGTGTGTCCTGTTTCTATAACCCTTCTCTTCTTGGTTCCTTTGTTGCCCCTCACTCAGAGCCTGGATATGATAGATGACGAGGTGAGCTATCTGTGGGCTGTGTGTGAGGCCTTGCGTGGGATTGTTTCAACCTGCTTTTCTCTTCTTGTAAATGACTTACAAATCAAACAGTACAAGAACACTTCCCTCTGCAGAGGAAGGTTTCCATGTGTTAAATAGCTTCACTCTCTGCCCTTGTCTATATCTTAGCTGAAAGATCTTCCAGAATGAAAAAGACCTAAATCTCACCTCCAGAGTCCCTCAGTTTCTCTCCCATCACCATTATCTCGACACGGATCATTCTTTCTCATCTCCTCTGCCTTCATCTCAGCTTCCCCATCCCCTCCT
>RJWT010015673.1:0-20285 GCA_004365215.1 Cuniculus paca | reverse complement strand
CTACTTCAAGTTTATTTTTATTATTCTATGAAACTGCCCCCTGAAAGAATCTGCTCTTCTAGCTAGTTGGTATATTTCACAAGTTTGATGTCAGTATTAATTTTGTCCCTGAGTTTCTTTACCTTCCACTGGGTAAGACAGAAAAAGGCAATTGGTGCAAAACATCTTCTAGCACATGGAGAGAAAGAGTAGGAAAAAATGATAAAGGCATTGACTAAGAAGAAGAGAGACCCAAGGGAGATGGCCTTACGCAAAATTAAATATAAGCTTCAAAAAATAATTCTGTCCTATATGGGGGACAAAGGGACTTCCCTAGAAGGTAGATGCATTTTTACAATAAGATGGATGGCAAGGAGAGATGATCTTCAAAGAAATCCTCATTTGTTTCAACACTAGGGAGAAAATACCTCCATGGCTTCTTCTAGCTTTTTAGCAAATGAAGATGAATGTTTTAACTCCAGGTGTTAGTTTTTGCATTACCCAAAATGTGCCTCTGCATCTGAACTTATTGCAAACTTGGAAATGAGTATATTCATTACAGATAACAGAATGCTATCATAGAGCTTTATAAAGACTGGGAAAGGAGAGAGGCATCAGTAACTCCCTCTTTCTTTCCTCTGAAATATTCTCATTAGATTTTGATTATGGTTTAGAAGTTTAGTATTTTTATTCTAGATAGAATGACTAAGTTGCAATGTACACTTTCATAATATAATTTAGATTATTTCAAAAAATGTTAATATTCCTCTTTTGAAAAATGTGGATTTTTTAGCTTGGATTAAGTAGCTTACCCAAGATGTCCCCAGCTAATTAGAGGTAGATTTGGAACCAGGCCATCTTATTCTCAATCCAGTGCTCTTCTCACTTATTGTAAGGGACAGAGGGAGCTAAAGGAAGACTGTAACTTGATAGGCAAATTAAAAACAGATCAGCTCCAGACTACTTTGACTTAGCTCTGCCATAAATGGTATAAATGGGTATTTCTACTCTATAATTGTTAGAGGAGGAAAGAGTTTAAGCTCTGGGGTTGAGATTTGATTTTGTGACTTTATTAGGGGCACTAGTTCCTAGGAGATGTTTGTGATCTTTCTTTTCATGTATTCAGCATCACAGCCTTAGCTTTGCTAAATGAATGTATGAAAGCAACAAAATTAATGACCTCATGTTGTAAGTACTCCTTTTCCCACTTAATCTGTCATGCAGGTATTAGTGTAGCCTAGGTTTAAACCAGTTGCAAATCTACTTGTCATAGTACTAAGTATAGGCCATGACATTTGCCTCATTGAGTACCAAGGTAATAGCCATGCAGTATAGTTTGTCCCTGAAAGGTTCATGTGCTAGAAGCTTGTCCCCCCATATAACAGGATTTAAGAGGCAAGACCCACTGGAAGAAGATAGAGGAACTGCCCTAGGAAGGGATTAATGCTGGTCTTGTGGAGTGGGTTTGGTCTCAAAAGAATAAACTAGTTCCAGCAAGAGTGGCTTCTCATAAATGCACAAGCTAGGTCTCTCCTGTTTCCTGTCTCACTATATGACTTCTCTCTCACATGCATTTGTCATGGGTACCATCTACTATGTTGTGATGGGGTCAGGAAGCCCTCATCAGAGGCCAACCAGATGAAGTCACTTAATACTGGTCAGAACTGGTCACTTGATGCTCCAGAACTCCCATATAAATAAACTTCTCTTTGTAACATATTCAGCCTCAGAAATTTTGTTATAGCAACACAAAATGAACAAAGATACAATGTCTTTTGTCCTCTGGATTTGGAGGTATTTCTTGTGAAAACTTGGCTTGAGTCTGAGATTTGAGGGGCTGAGAACTTTCTTTTAAATTTATAGGTGAGGCAAACTTTTACAAAAGTAAGCATTTATGCCACTAAAGTTTGTATATCTCTCAGTGTCTCAGATAAAGTCTTGATTATGTCAGTAATCTCCATTTCTATTAACTTCACATATATGGTATATTAAGACATTGACACTGCTATCCAGATATTAAATAGTATTATTAAAATAAATAATATCTCCAAGAAATTCAGACATTTAAAGTAGAGTTCAAATAATGCACTCCCAGTTAATTGCTGCTTAATTCTATTGTTCCTTTGTAAAAATATGTAAAAGTGCATTTTCAGTTATAATACTGCAGTAGATCAGGGGGCACATTTTATAAAGGGAAACATTAAGCTGCCCTAAAATTGCTCTCTTTGGGTAGCATTTTTTTTTTACTACAAACTACATATAGTAAGAGTCAAAATTTACAAACTTAACAAGCATATGGTTATTTCTTTCCCAGTTTTCCACCCCTACTCACCTCCTCACTCCCCAAACTTGGGTGGAAAGCAATGATTTTATAAGATTTCTCACTGCTTTTTCCTTCATGATCGCTTTTGTTATTTACATTGGGGTTATCACGATATACACATGAATAAGACCTCTAATCAGGTTCTCCAGACTTCACAAAGTCTTTTGAAATTCTTCGGTTCCCAGGTCTTCACCTTGTCTGAATTGTCAAAATAGTTATTGATGGCACATATTTGCAGTGAGCACATTTCTAAAATTGCTGCCCTCCATTTTTCTGCTTTTCCTCTCTGTTCTCTTCTAAAACCCTTTCCATTTTAGGCAGTGGCATCCCAAATTAGTTTTGGTCAACCACTCTTCCTTCATAAATTCTTTGTCATGTAGCTGTATCAAGATTGACTCCACTTTCAGGCTAGGAATGATATGAGAACTAGAACGAATTAAGCCAATTAGAATATATCATTTTCTGGTCATAAAGACTGCTTCAAGACTGTTCACATCACCAATCACATTAAACTAAGGACTTTATTAGACACTGCTGGGGAATCTTTCTTTTTTACTGCTAATAAGGAAGCAGGTAGTCCTGAGAGCTCCCATCAATCTTCTTGAGATTTCCAATGCAGTTGGAAGTGCAGTGTTGTAGGAGGTAGAGTGAAAAGACATAAAATTTAGTTCATTGATGGCTTCTGTAAAATGCAAGATTACCTTATCTGCAAACATCTTTCCTACCATTGTACTTTTTATATGTATGGCCTATATTATATAAAAATTAGATTTTATTTTAAAAAGTTGTTTAGGTAAAATTTTCCCTTAACTTTTAATCGAAATTTTCTAACACACACTTAATGTTACTTCGCATTTTTAGTTTTGTGTGTGTATTTGCATATACACATGTGTTTCTATGACTGAGTCTTTGTAGATACTTACTTATTGATGCTCTCTAACTTTCCAAACAAGATGAAAGTTCTGAGGAGAAAAAGATACACTTTATATCTTTGGAAGCCCCAGCATGAAGTTAGCATATGCTAATTGATGCTGTTGATAATAAAAAAGAAAAGAATTGCTTACATTTAAGAGATAATTTTCAATTTATTAAAGTACTCTGTAATGTTTGTCTTACTGAATCTTCACACATTTCGTAATTTATGAATTAGGCACAAGGGCAGTGTCTTAGTTACTTTTCCCCCAGTGCTGAGATAAAGTACCCAGCACCTAAAGTTAAGGGAGGAAAGGTTTACATAGCTCACAGTTGGTAGCGGGTTCAGTCCATGATTGGATGGCTCCAGAGCAGGGTGGCTTCACAGAGGGAGAAGTTCATGGTGGGCAGAACATAACAAAGGGGAGAGAGAGAGAGAGCAAGCCTCTTTCCATCCCTTGTATTGTATGCAGGCTACCCCCTCCCCCAGGGCAGGTGTAGCACTCACACCTTTAATCCCAGCATTAGACCATGAATCAATCACAAACTCTAGATTCAGTCACCTCTGAAAAGTCTGCCCCCACCATGACCACATGAGGCTTTGGGGGGACATCCAGACACAAACCATAACTAATGGCAATTTATACTGGTATAGAAATTGATGTTCAATGCACTTAACTAACTTATCCTATGTCACCGATACCTTACATGGTGGATTTTAAAATTAAGAACAACTCTTCTGAAGAATTAGCCCTTCGAAAATATATATACATAATTCCCCTCACTAAAGTGTGTTATTTACCACACACATCTGAATTCTTTAGATTACTTCAACATTTTGTTCATAGTATGGCTTCAATTTCTCTACACAGCCTTGCATAATGTTTACAAGTATTACTCAGATTTTCATATTATGTATTTCTGAGATGCAATATCCAGAACAGAAATGAGTACCACAAGTAAATGCTCCTGGATACAAAGGAAATGGGATCTTCATCCTCTTGAAATCAGGGGCTGGTTTTTATTAAAGCATTCACTGCTCAAAGTTCTGCTCAGTAGAAGGGTATTGCTGACGCTGTTTACTGTTGATGGGTGTCACCTTATCCCATGTTTCTTTTTGTAGTTAGGTAGATAGAGAACTCATTAATCAAACAGTGAATGTGGGTTGAAATAGAAATGACAATGTAACTTTAACTTTATTCAGTGTCTACTTTAACTATAAAGGAAATTATAACTTTAACTTTATGAAGTGTGGACCACTTTAGGATGTAGGACTAAATCAACTAAGTTAAAGAAAGGGAGAGTCTCTCCTAGCCTCTAGACCTAATTCACATTAGCCAGTATCTACCCTTAGCTTATTTATTTCAACTAATTTAGTCTAATCTGATATCATAATTCTTCCCTTCCTAGTACTCATTTTGATAAAAATCCACCCCCCTTTTTTTTCTCAGTACATATTGGCAGAACCATAAAATTCTTATGGCCATAATTTCTCAAAGTCACACTTTTACTTTGCCACCTGGTGACTCTTGCAACTTGAGTCTAGTGATAGTTTATGAAGCAAAGGAGATGATGGAGGTAAAGTCTGAGGAGGAGTCCCCTCTATACAGTCATGAGTAGTTGAAGGCAGCAAGGCACTAACAGTGTCCTAGTATAAGGAAGGAAAAATTAAATAATGAGATTAAATTTGGAAAGATTTTGATAACAGGTAAAATTAATAAACTATTCATCTTTGCATCATAAGAATTTTGTTGTTTGTGTGAGACAGGGTCTGATACATTATCCAGGCTGGGTTTGAACCTATAGGCTCAAGTGATCTACCTGCCTCAGCCTCTTGAGTGGCCAGAGGCTCTTTGATATCTTATGCCACTGGGGAATTGAAAGTTAAAATGACAGCAAGACACTGCTGCATATTTGCCATGATGGCTAAAATATGAAGACAATCAATTGAACAAACAAAAGAAACCAACCCCAGCAAAACCCAAATAGAAAACCACCCCAAGGCAATATCAAATATTGATGAGAATATAGAGCAAGAACTTTCATCCATTGCTGGTGGCAATGCAAAGTAGTACAGGCACTTAGGAAGACAATTTGATATTTTCTTACAATGCCTAACAGTGTTACCATACAATCCAGAGATTGCACCCCAAAAATCTTTCCTCCTTTACCTTTGAGTGTCTTTTTTTGTCTCAGCAATGAAAAAGGTAACTAAGATAATAGGTAAAGGATATTTCATAAATTTGAATGGATAAAGAAAATGTGTTTTCATCTCAGTGTTCTCCTTTGAAATGCTATATTATGTTTGACTCTATACTGTTTTCTTTTGCTTTTTTCATTCTGTTCTGTTTTGTTTTGTCCTATTTTCTTTAAAATTAAAAAAAAAAAGAATGAATCCAACTTAGGAATGGTCTCCCAAAATGGAACTTGTTCCTAAGTCAATGACTTACTATACTTTGAATGGATCCCATAAAGACTTTTAAAAAAAAAAAAGAAAATGTGGCATTTATACATAGTAGAGCACTACTCTGCTATAAGGAGGATCAATTTAGGTCATTTGTAGGAAAATGGATGCACCTTGAGACCATAATGCTAAGTGAAATAAATAAGGCATGCAAGCTTAAATATCACATAACTTCTCTTACATGAGGAACTCAAAGTATTACTCATTGTAAACAAAACAATGAAAAAGATAGACAATAGGAATCAGAGATATATCTTTTGCAAATGGGGAGGAGATTTAAATACAGGAAAGGCAAAGGGATGAGAGGGAAAGGGGAATAAACAGAATTAATATATGCCAAGTGCATATACTGTACCTACTCCTCATGAAGAATGTAAACATTATGTTATGTACCTCAAATGTGTACTAATAAAATATAGATAAATGGAGAAAGACAACCTGTGATATCTTCATACAATGAAATACTACTTAGCAACAAATAGAAATGAGGTGTCAAGCCATGAAAAGACATGGAGGGTTGGAGACGTCCACATAAATGGGTACATGAATGTTGGTAACAGTTTGCTCATAGTTACCCCAAACTAGAAGCAAATAAGATGTCTTGAAGCAAGTATTATGGCTTGTACCTAGATGTCCCCCCCAAAGCCTCATGCACTCAGGGAGGACTTTCCAGAATTCGCTGGATCTAGGGAGTGATGTTAGGATTAAGGGAGCCCTGCCATGAGTATAGATTGTAGCACATTAAGCATAATGCTAAATTTAAAAAGCTAGTCTGACTATATGACATTAAGGGAAAGGCAGAAACACAGAAACAATAAAACTAGGGAATGAGGAAGAGTGGGAAGGGAAGAATAGGCAAAGCACAGATTTTAGGGCTATTCTGCACGATAGATAACATATACAACAACATGGTGAATACATAATATTATGCACTTGTCTAAATTCACAAAACTATATATTGTGAGTGAACTTTAATGTAAAGTATAGATTTCAGTTAATAATATATTAACACTGGGTCACTCATTTTCAAAAATGCACCTTACTAATGCAAGAGAATAATGGTAAAGGAAAACGTGTGTTGGGAAGAGGGTATATTGAAACTGTGTACCAGCTTCAATTTGTCTGAAAACCTGAAACTGCCCTAAAATATCTATTAATTTAAAATGTGATAACTGTTGCTTAACTCAAAGTCTGGATGATTGATTCTTATTTTTCTTCTAAGGGTTTTATTGTTTTAGCACTTACATTGTAGTCAATGATTCATTTTGAATTAGTTGTAGTATATATGATGAAGTAGGTATCTAACTTTATTCTTCTGTACATGGATATCAAATTGTTCCAGCTTTTATTAAAAAGATTATATTAATCTGAATTCTTTGGAAAAAGAGACCAATAGTCTGTCTGTCTGTCTGTCTGTCTATCTATCTATCTATCTAATCTACATACTTATATGCATACCTATCTCTCTGAACTTATTATTAGAAACTGGCTCACATAATTATGATATATGAGAAATCTGAAGACTTTAGGAAGCTTGAGAGACCCAGGAGAGCTAATGGTATAGGCATAGCTTAAGTCTGGGCCTAAAGGTAAGGTAACACCAATGTCCCAGCTTTAGATGGGCAGAAAGAGAGGACACTCACTCAGCTTTTTAGTTCTGTTCAAACTTTCAGTGGGTTAGATGAGAAGCACCCTCATTGGGAAGAGCAATCTGTTTTTCTCAGTTTACTAATTCAGATATTAACTTCTATCAAGAGTAATAATCTCAACCAGAGAATAATAATCTCAACCACAGAAAAATGTCTAACCAAATAAGGGGCACTCTATGGTCTACTCAAGTTGTAACAGAAAATTATCAAGGGCCCTCCTGTGGCTGGGTTGAGGTTTCAAATTTAAACTTTGACAAAGTTCTGTTACTCCAAGTGTAGGCCTTTTTATGAAGAAGACTGGGAACTCTTTACAAAGAGCCATGAAAATCCCAAAAACCTAGAAGCAGTCTTGGAGGGAAACCTCACAAATATGTGGCAGGTTCTCACAAATTTCTTGCTGTCACATTTGCTTACACTTGGCCTCAGCAGTTTATCACACTTGTCCATGGAAGTCTTTCTTCCGCTCTGGGTAAGCAGATCCAGTTTGCTGTATCTCTGGATTCCATCTACATGTCTCTCTAGGTTTCAGGTGGCAGTTTGCCATACTGCCTCCACTCTCTGATGAATCTAAGCAGAGATGATTTTGTAGTTTGTACCGATTCCAATTGTCCTTAAAAATGTTTTTACAGTTTGAGTGGAACTGACAACTTCTGAGATCCTCACATATCAGAGGTGTAACAGAAATCCTCATCTGCTAGAATCTGTTTTACAAGTATTATTCTTTTTTAGCGCTATAAACATACAGTGGTATCTGTTCTCTGCAGAATCTGCCTCTCTGGCATGCTCCCAATGCTATACAATTTATTTATTCTCTTTATGGCACTTTCCTAATTTTGTGGTAGATACCTATTTAGTCACCATTGTCGCTCTAGACTATAGTCTCTGATATGGCAAAGATCATGACTTATTCATTCTGATGGTCCAGGAACCAGAGCATTGTCTTGCCAGGACTACCCCATAAACAATTGAATGGATGAAGAAAACCAGGTTTACTCCCATGTCTAAAACTTGGAAGGCTGGGCATAGCCATCAATTATGACTCTATGGGAAATCTTTGGTTTCCTTCAATGATTGCATTTCAGAGGAAAGAACATTTATACGAAGTGACTGGTTTGTAGGGAATAAAAAAGAGTCCAGGGAGAAGTTTTTCAGAGTATATTTAACTCTGTCTTGGTTGGTATAAGACCCTCTCTCCTTTAGTTAATTTAGATTGCTTAGGCCCCTACAGGGGGATGGATACAGTAATGCATGATAGTTTAATGGTATGGATTCACTGCCGAATGTTTGGAACTCAGTTCTGATGTTTTGAGCCTGTACCTACCAGTTACCCTTGACTTAGTGTACAGGCTGGTCTTCTCAAGGAAGCACATATCCTAACGAGATACAAAATTTCTTATCCTTGACTGAATTCAGCTGGCATTATGTTTATAATTTTGGTCAATAAAGTTTGCCTTGAGTAGCTTCACTATCTCTGAGGGCAAAGATAGAAATAATTTAGAGGCTCTGACTTGAGCGTTAGAACCTGCTGGGCATGAGACACTGTTGACCATACTCGGCGGCCCTTTCCCAGTGGCTGGACTTTCTCCCAAGGTAACATTTTATTTGCTTTTATAAAATTACCAAGCCATTACCATTAATGTCTTGTTTATTTTGCATTGCTGCTAAGTGACTCACATACTGAGAGTGTGTACACGTGTATAGGTATATGTGTGTGTGTGATTTTTTTGACAGTGTCCTTCAATCTACAAATATTTACTGAAGGTCTATTTGCTATTTGGGATAGAAGCTACCTATATTAATATGGTAAAATCTTTGTCCTTAGTGCAATGTCTGAATGCATGTTCCCTAATTATTATGGTATGTCATTGTTTCTCAAAAGTTTTTTCCTGGACCTACAGCATTAGAATCACCTAGGAACTTTTTGTAAATGTAACTTTTTGGGTCAATTCAGATCTATTTAAACCAGAAATTCTACGGGTGGATCCAGGATTCTGTGTTTTTTTACAAGTCAGAAAAAGAGATCCTGATGCACACTAAATTTTGAGAGGGCAACAAAATAATATGAGGCATTGGGCATATCAGGAAAGTCACTATCATGAAAATAATATTCAAATCATAAATATTTATATTTTGTTTCAGAATTTTTTTCAAGCAAATTCACAGGTGGAAATTTTCTTTTCCTCAGATATATTTTGTTTTCTTTTTCTCCCCTGTAGGCAGATGTTCTCATGAATTTGTGTGTGTCCTTGCTGCCAATAATTTTCTTCTTTACTAAACACACAGACAATCCTAATTATGTATTGTATTGCTTTGCACCTTAACAATATCTCTATGAATATCAACTTTGTTATGTTTTGAGATCTGTTTAAAAATTTTCAGTTGTATTTATTGTTGCATTGTATTTCATTTTATAAATATATCACAATGTGTTTATCCATTCTTTTATTGAGACTATTTGAATTGTTTCAAATATGTAAAGAAGAAAACCTTTGAACTTGTTAATGCACTCAGATCTAGCCCTAGGAGACTGGATTATCACTTTTTACCAAAGAAAAAAGTTAAAATCTAAGTAAGCCTGATGATCATTTAGTCCCTTTCATTTACCCATAAGAATTTCATGCTTTCAGCTAAGTCTTGCATTATAACTTGCTTTATTTGAAAAGCTCTGGGGATGGGGATTTAGCTCAGTGGCCTAAGTGCCTGTCTGGCAAGTGAGAGGTTGTGAGTTCAATTTCCAGTGCCAAAAAACAAACAAACAAACAAACAAAAAAAGAAAAGAAAAAGAAAAAACTCTAACTATAGCTATATGTATGGAGAGAACAAGTTTATTTATAATTACATACAATTAGTAACTATAGGTAACTACATACAATAAGTAACTGTAGATACTAACTATAGAGAGAGCAAGTTTATTTATAATTACATTTAATTAGTAACTATAGATAATTACATACAATAAGTAACTATAAATACTAACTATAGATTAGTAACAATAGGTAGATAGCTAAAGATAGTAACTATAGATACTTAACTTCGAATAGTTGACTATAATTAGTAACTATAGATAGATACTACATGCATATAATAAAGTCCTTGTACATATTGTTGCTTTGTACTTACTTATACCATGTAAATTTGACCTCACTGAGGTCCTTTACTGAAATTGTCCATACAGAGATAATCTGAATCTCAGCAGGTGTTCTTCCATTCCTTTGATTTCAGTTTGCTCCCATAAAGTAGTTCAAGGCAAGTGGAGAGATATGCACATGAGATACTTGCTTATAAGCTGAGATCTCTTACGTCATCCTCCACCTAGAGAAAAACTGGCTCCACATGTGAACTTCCATGTTAGATAGCGAAGGTTTGATCTGCCTGAGTGAACTCAACCACAGATAACTTAAATTGTTCATTGGAGGTTAAGTCATGGGCTGCTATAGCTCAAGTCTGTTTACTAGAGAGCTCTTTAGTAAAGTCACTTATATGTGGCACTTTTGTTTTTACAGTTAACATCCTCAACCAGCAGCATCCAGAGCTTACCAGTACCCTCTGATCCTGGCCTGAGTTTTTCCAGAGACAGATGTGTCTGAAACCCATGACAGAGAACCACAGCATCTCCACCACTCAGAAATCGAAACTTTTCTGAGGCTGTGTACCAATCCACCACGCAATACCCAAGTCTGTTCTACTTATTCATATCTTACAGTCACTCAAATTCTGCTTAGAGCTCCTGGTGTGGGAGACTCAGTGCCCTGCTCTCCCATTCCTTGGCCCCCTCATTGCACCTGTGTACTCTCTACTCCTTCTTAGTCACCTCCCAGTCCTTTCCATTTTTTCTCATGTGACATGGATTCTACCTAATTCACTCGTCTCTGCACACACTTGAGTGTAATCTGCTTTGCTTTTGTTTATTTCTAAGAGGAGGAAAACATTCTGAGGGTTTAGGAAAAAGGATTTTACTTTAAGTTGAAGCACATTTTTTTTTTGAATTTTTTATGGACTGTGCTTCATGGCACACTGACTATATTGATCAGCTCTGGTACTAATGAAAGTTAAACCAGGCTGGCATTTTGGGCATATTTATATGGCCAGACCATGGGAATACAGTTTCTCAAAAATTGAGAATTAATTTTTATAAATGAGAAAACTGAGATTTATGGAGGAAAAGTAATTTTCATTGTTGCTTTCTGGGATAAAACCTAGTTATTCTGATTTTTTTAGCCAGTGCTCATTACATTACTTTCTCAAAGACACTTTCAGGTGTCAGACATAAGGTGATTACAGAACGTTTAACTTGGTTCTTGGGGAAGTACAGCTGGGTAAAAAAGCTGTCAATTTTTGCCAAACAAAGATGTGAATAGAACTAGGAAAGTGTATTCCCTGTGTTAGCTGGGTTTAATTTTAACTGAAGCATCACATGGTTCTTAAGGAGTAGTAAACAGAATATTCCTTGTATATATTTAATTAAAAAGCATTGAGTACAAAGGCATCAACTAAGATGCAGCCCTTGACTTTGACATGTGCTGCCTAGAGAGAGAGACAGATATGTAGGTGGCTGCATGAAGGACATTCTCTAGGTGACCGGCATAGCAATGGCTGGAGGGGTCCACCAAGAGAAAAGACTAGGAAAGTTGGAGAAGCTGAGATTTAATAGGTGGTGGAGGGCAGAGGCAAGTGAATGTTATTCTAAGTAAAGCAGATAGATGGGCAAACTGGAGGGAAAGTGTAGGATGTGTTTCAAGAATGATGAGGAATCAGTTAAAAAGTGTTGTTTTCTAGACTCATCTTTTGACCTCAAAGAACAATGAGGTAGCTGCTTCATTTTTAGGGATGGTTGATACAAAGCAATACATTTTTTTCCCCTGAGTGGACAGAGGATGTATGAAGTCTCTTCTGAGATAGACCGTGAACATTTTCCAATTTTGTTCTAAAACTAAAAAGCATTTACAGAGGTCAAAGAAAAGAGGTCTTTACTGTAACTTGCAGCACTGAGAAGAAAAACATAATGCTGAAGTAGGCTGTCAAAATGCTTTTTGGCAGTTCAACCTTAAAGTTAGTTTAAATAAAAGAGAACCAATTGAAAAGTTGATTCATTAGCCTGAAGGTTTTTATTTCTTTAAATGCTAGTTGTTTCAGTGCACTATAGTTCTTTTTTCCTGTGTTTGCCCTCATTTTTATGGAAAGGTGGACACTTGATATTATCTATGATAATTTTAAAATACATGATGATCTAGTGGACAATGTTTACTTTGTACATCTTTTAAAATATCCATCTTATCGTTGTGTAAACCTTAGTGGTTTACTGATCGTTTTTCAGGGATATCAATTCACATGCTGAAGATAAATAAACTGAGTATCTACTATGTGTGAGCCTCTTCTCCAGCACTGAAGGTGGAAATATGAACCCCTCACCTCAAGACTCCTGTGGTTTTAGAGGACAAATGGGCACGTAAAACAAAACTATGTTGATAGTAAGTACAGTGGTAGCACAAAGGCACAAGTAAATAAATCTGGTTGTGACAGAGGGTGCACTGGAGGAGGATTCAGGGAAGGCAGTTCTTGAGTTGCATCCTAAGAATGGAAAAGAATTCATCAAGTGAAGGGTTAGAGAATGAATCAGTCAGAGGAAATTCAGATCTGAAGCTCCCAAGCATGAAACATGTTGATGAATAACTTAGATTTGTTTTGTGACACTTCATACAAAAATGTGATGGCTAGATACAAACCAAGGGCATCTCACAGATCCGGAAGGTAAAGTGCTTCCAAGCCACCTAAAGGAGCTAAATCAAAAGCTGAGAGGAAATTGAACACCTGTAGACATCACATTTTTAGCTCTCAGTTTAAGTTTCAAATTCTTGGTAGAGAATAACTATCAGGTCTAGCTTGGATCCAGAGTCTACTCCAATTATACTATCGCAATGGGAGCAGGGAGATGATGGGGTATCAATACACTTTCCAAGACTCTCTACTGTGGGTGTTGCTTCCACAAAGGAGACTGGAAGTGTGTAAAAGACTCTCCAGAAGGTGTCTGTCCGTCTACTGGAAGCTGATTGGAGATATCAGATAAGAAGTGAGAATTCTGGTTGTGCCAAACTATGGTGGCAGCAGCTGTGGTGGTGGCAGTGTGTTCATGGAGACATGTGAGAATGGACAGCTGGCAATAGGACACTGTAGAAGAGCTTAAATTAGTTCATTTTGTAGATGGTGAGGGACTTTTGAAAGGTCAGAGTAAAATGATCGGAATTTTGTTTTGATAGTTAACTATGATGGTGATGCAGGAGATGGCTGGAAACAAACTGATGAAGAAAAGGCAGGTTAAAGGTAGTGGAAATAGTCTAGAGCCTTAACTAGACAATGAAAATGAAGACAATGGGATAAAATGCAAAGAAATTCGGAAGAAAGATATAACAATATCATTTTACACAGATATGGACTGAAGAAAAAGCCAGCATAATTTCCTTTTTTTTTCAGTGGTAGGGAGTGAATATGGGGCCTCACACATGCTAAACAAACATTCTACCACTGAGCTATATCTACTTTTCTGATATAAGCAATAGAGTAGAAGGAGGTACCACTTGCCAAGGTAAGCCAAAGAGGAGGGGAAGGTTAAGGGGAAGCATGATAGATATTGGGTGGGCAACTTAAATTAAGGTATAAAGGAGCACCCAAAGGGAAATGGTGAATGAGAATTGGCTGTTCCCTTCAAAAGAGAGGTCTGCGATGGAGATGCGATTTGGAAGCCCTCAGCTCATTTGTCAACAACTAAAGTTAAAAGGCAGTATTATCCAGGAAAATTGTGTATAATCAGAAAAAAAAGGAAGGGAGTATAGTCTTAAAGGGAGCAGTGTGAAGAGGTAGGTGAAGAGGTCGGTGGAGAGGTAGGTGAAGAGGTAGTGGAAGAGGTAGGTGGAGAGGTAGGTAGAAAGGAGACTACAAAGAATGGCCATCAAGTCAATGAAACAAAAATAGAGGGTGTCCTAGACCATAAAGTTAAATGAAATAAATCAGACACACAAACACTGCACAATTTCTCTTCTATGAGAGACCCAAAGTATAAATAAAGAGCAAAATAAAAGGCTTTCTATAACATACACAGGGAGGTCGATGTTTCTAAAATGAGAAGATGATTAAAAGATGTAGAGAAATTAGAGGGGAGCAAATGGCAATGCAAAAGGAATTAGATGTGTTACATACATGTACCAATTACCCACCAGAAATTTAAACATTATATACTATAAACATGTAAAAAAATAAATAAGAAAGAAATCCTGGAGGACAAGAATGGAGATTTTCAAAATTCAGTGAGGTCGTTCATCTTTGTCCTGTGCTGTAGGCCAAGTAGACATCTTTCGTGTTTCATGGAGAGTAACCTGAAATTTGGGTACTAAAATAATTCATCTGAGTTCAGGGCCAATTAGTACCAAAGATAAGACTAGAACTGGGATCCTTTGACTTTTAAATCTGTGCTTTTTTAACCACAGAGCCACCACGCTGCTTGGCAGGGATTGGAGCAGATTCCAGCTTTCCTGGGGAAGAGAGAGTGAGCTGAGAGACTGACCTGACCCCAGCTTGCTACCTGCTACTGTCTTGCTTCCTCCAGCTTCCAGCTCAGACCATGGAGTGGTTCAGAAGCAGTAGCACAGCCATCCTAGGTGTGGCACCAGCTGGGGGACAGGTGCAGCATTTTCTGGCCCTGTGGCTTGTGCTGGTCCAGGCCTCAGTTTCCTCTGTAAGTTTGTGGAGAAGTTAAATGTATGATCTCCCACCTCTAATTTTATGTTTCTTGTTATGGTACAGTTTATGGAGTTTTTCCTCATTGCAGAAGGAAAAAAACCTCATAAACTTTCAAGTCTCTTCCTAGGCATGCAAGCAAAAGGGAGATGAAAGGCACTGAGAAAAATCACAGAATTTCATCTTCGAAGACAGTGATAACTCAGAATGTTTACCAGTGTCTATAAACCACGGGTGAATACAATGGGGAGACAGAAGAGTTTAGGTAAGGAGGCAGGGACTGGTGAAGTCAACTAGAGTGATAACCATAAAGTAGGAAAAAAGAAAAAAGAAACCAAAGCCACACTAATTAAAAATAGCTGAAACCCAAGAGATGCGTTTAAAAGCAATCACATTGGATTGTTCAAATTAAGAACAACAAAGAAATGGCTGTGCAAGCTTGCTCCATATTCTGAGTGCTTTTTAAAATAATAAACTGATATTAGGAAAAAGCTTTTTTCTATTGCAAATTCTCCCCTTGTTGCAGAAAGGAAAACAAAAAATGAAAAAAAAACACAACAAACAACAACAACAAAAAAACACTTTTCCATCATTTTCCTCTAGTCTTTGGGCACTGGGATGAAAGGAGAATGAAATTAAATTCACTTTAAATGTTTTCCTTCCAGGCTGTAAAGCTGCTGGCATCATTTATCCTAGCTCCGGCACTTACATAATCTGGATACCATGAGATCCCCTGGAAGTCATTAAATAAGCAGAAGACATCAAATAATAAAAGAGGAAAGTAATTAAAATGCTGGACCCAATAAGCTAGTCAGAAGACTTGATTTAAATGCAATCCTAGGACCCAGAATATTGGACACTAAGGAGTGAGGAGATTCAACTGTGAGAGGTACAGCCAGTTGAGGCAATGCCCTGAGGAGTGGGGAGGGGACCAGGGCTTCTCCGTGGCCACATAGTCTGTCTTTGTGTGAGAAGAAAAGGCATCATCAACCTATGGACTCGAGCACTGCTAAGTCTCCCTGAACCCCGGAGGACAATGGGTACTGGGTAGGATGAGTGAAGAGGGCATAGGACTCAAACGTATAGATCCCGTTGGGTGAGACATTCGAATAGTTGAAAGGCATCTAGACTGGCAGATGAAACTTGGAGTTTTTCTCCTTTTGCCTTTCATTTGCTTCTGGCCTGACTCTCTGAGTGGGCTCTGAGTGGAATCTGGGCTCCTGTGGCTCAGTATGCCTTCTGGGAGTGGCACCAGATTAGATGATCAGGCTCTGTATATGCTACAGGCCTCAGTACCCCAGTATTTTATTTCATTTTATTTTATTTATTTTGGTACTGGGAATCGAACTCACAACCTAACCTTGTGCTTGCCAGGTAGGTGCTTATGCCACTGAGGTAAATCCCCAGCCCTTTGGACTTTTTTCCTTCTATTTCACTTTTTTAAAAATTTTACCTTATTTCTCTTCCCCTTCCTCCCTCGTTTCCCTTCTCATTTGAATATTTTCTTCCTGCCTCCCAATATCTCTCATGCACTTTGGTCCTTATTTAGCCTTTCAGTTTCTCAAACAAGAGAAACAATGCAATATTTAAACATGTGTGACTGACTTATTTCACTTAAAATTTTGTTCTTTAAGTGCATCTATTCACGTAAAGTCTCAAGCTTATCCTTCTTTATGGCCACGTAGTACTCCATTGTACATAGAAACTGCATTTTGTTTATCCGTTCATCTATTGGTGGGCATCTGGGCTGTTTCTAAGATTTAGCTATAACAGATCATGCTGCTATACTCATGAGTATGCATATATTGGTGTGGTGTGATGCTTTTAACTTTCAGAAAGACACCAAGAAGAAGAATAGCTGTGTCAAATGGAATCTCTAGTTTTAGTTTTTTCGAGGAATTTCCATGCTGTTTCCATAGTGGCTGTACAAATTTATATTCCTACCAATAGTGGAGAAGGATTTCTTTTTCCCCAAAGCCTCATCAGCATTTGTTATTGGATGATTTCTTGACAATAGCCATTCTTTCTAGAGTGAGATGGAATGTGTTTTCATTTGCACCTCTTGAATGACCAGGAGTCTGAAACCAGTTTAAGATCTGGTCTCAAACAGGTATCCGACCCTCAGAAGCTCAGGGCTGGGATCTGTATCTTAACCTTTTTCAGCTTTGGCAGTTGCCTTTCCTTGGCTCCATCTTTGGTGCCAACAGCCTACCATTGTCGTGCTTTCCTGTCACCTCAGCTTTGTCTCCTGGGTGGAATCCTCCCTTTCCTCTCTTATGAGGACACTTTTGACTACATTTAAAGCCCACTCAAGTAATCCAGGATAATCTTCTTGTCTCCAGATCCTTAATTGCAACTGAAAAATCCCTTTCGACATTCACAGATTCCAAAAATCAGGACCTGGATCTCCTTATGGGCCATTATTGAGCCTACCACAAATATCCACAACATAGTCAGAGGTGGAATTGTTTGGAAGATCCCAGGAATCAGGAAAGGGTGATGAATCTTACACCTCCCAAAGTAAAATGAATGTGAGGCTTGGTGATGAGACAGGAGATCAGATAATGGGATGAGCTCATTTAATTCTTTTCCTGTGGAAATAAGAAACTAGCAGAAAAGACTGGAAATGTGGCAGCTTGCAGTGATATTAGTGATTCCTCAAGCTCTTTCCTGTGGGACAGAAATAGCCCAAGTTGATCACTGTAGACCCTGTTCCCACAGCATCTCCAGCCATTCCAGCAGGATATGGACTCTCAGGGGTCCTTGTACTCCCTACCTGAGGGTCTCTGCTCTCCCCAAAAGGCCTATATCTTCCTTTCAACCCATCTACTAGACCCACTGATCACGTGTGGCCTTTCTTGCCAAGGAGCCTATCCCATAAAGAGCAGAAAAGTGCCAGCTTGGCGTTGTCGTATGCCAAGTCCTTGGCTCCCTTGTGCAGTTTTGTGCCAGTCCACCCAGGGACAACAAGGGCAGATCTGAGGGCAATAGGCGGATTCCAGAGGCTCCATGAGATCTTGAAGCAGATGGGCCATGCCTCAGCGTGAGAGCTACAGCGACAACTTTCTGAAACCTGTTGGAGAGCTTTGTGCTCCCCAAGAGAGCATCATCCCATTATCTGACCTGATCGCTCCCAAGGATTTTGATGTCACAGGGCACCTTTGAGGTCACTGATGAAGAAGGAAGAACGTCCAAACAAAGCTTTTGTAAATAAGGAGGAGAAGCGTTGAGAGGAAGCGAGGGGAATGGGAAAAAAAGAACCAAGATATATCATGCACAGGCATAAATTCCCTATGATGCATGTGATCATTATGTATATTAAAAGTGTTCCAATAAAATTATTTTTAAAAACTACTAAGTCTGTCACGGTAAGGAAAAAGACATAATAGGGCACTCCTGACACAGTGGTGGGGTTGGTTTTTTGTGTGTTTGTTTTTGTTAGAAAGAAGAAAAGAAAACAAAATCTTCTCAACCCTGGGTAGTAGGCATGATGGTTGTATTCTGCTGGTTTTTAAAATTTCTATTTTAATATACACCATGCACAAAAATTCTTTTTGCATACATACAGGTCAACATAAACCCTGACTTCCATACCAGCTTGATTCAGGGTGAACTTAGTTGAAATAATATCCAGATGCAATGCATACATTTGTGGTAGCACCACTGAAGAGGAAGGCCTGAGAGATGGAGGTGTACACTGTATTCTTTTCCCATACATTTTCAAGAACAGCAGAAAGAACTGGAAATGTGGTAACTTGCAATGACCTTAGGGGTCTTGAAAATTCCTTTTGCTTATGGGGGATAAATATTCCAAGTTGATTAAAAGTCTCTTAGGTTCTTGTTTTTCATCAGAGGTGGCCTAGGATTAGGGCCGAGGACTAGGGCCACAGGTTGCACAAATCTGCTCCTCCTTCTGCTCAGGTCTCTCATTCTCCAGGTTATTCATGTGGGGCTGGCAGTCTTCTTGCCTGGCTACCTCTTGTGCAGGAGAGGACCCACAGTTCTGGGGATTGGGAAGGATCCAGGACCAAGATCTAAGGGCTGGCTTCTAGTTTAGAATTGAAGGATCGCTCCCAAGGATTTTGATGTCACAGGGCACCTTGGTGTCAA
Source organism: Cuniculus paca (assembly GCA_004365215.1). Taxonomy (NCBI): domain Eukaryota; kingdom Metazoa; phylum Chordata; class Mammalia; order Rodentia; family Cuniculidae; genus Cuniculus; species Cuniculus paca. The sequence continues at coordinate 1,120 of RJWT010015673.1, read as the reverse complement.
AGAAAGAAGGGAAGAAATGGCTTCAGCAGGAATCTTTTCCTAAGACCTAGGTGGGAATGGTCTAGCAGAACAAGGTTAAAAGGAGGACAAAGCTCCTGGCTGGCAGAGATCCTGAGTGGCTGCAGCCGTGGCTCTGCAGGTTGGCTCAGGCTGGCTTCCACGAGGCTGCGTGGCTTCATGTTCAAAATGAGTGCTATGCCTTGAAGTGTTTGGAGCTAGTCTGCCTCATGAGAGTGCTTCAGAGTGTGTGGTTTCTGTATCCTGTGAGGTTAGTGGTCAGGGGAGACACACTTGATGGCTTTAAATACTGACCTACAGCAACTCTGAGAGCAACAGAAAGATTGCTTTGCATCACACTGTTTACCAATTAAATAATACTTGAGACTTCAGCTCAGTTTTGTGACAGATTTTCAACTCTAAACTAACCAAGACTCTCCTCTCCCTCTTTCCTTCTTTCTCATAGTCTTGCAGAGTGCAGTTGAAGTAGAAGAATTTATGCAATGCAAAGCTCTGATCATGTAAGATCTTAAAAACAGGGTGACATGTTAGTGGTAGAGTCAACCATTCAGATTTTTGTGTAGGACAGTTTCTTTTGTGTAGTGGGTGACATACTACAGAGATTATCATTGAAGTGATTTTCATTTTAATGTCAAAATGACCCTTTTATTTTCCATGAGTTTGTTGGTGTAAAACTCACGGTTTGTACAAATTTGGTCTCTTTCAGCTCATAGGTTAGCCACCTGCCCTTGAATCCTCATTATTCTAGCACCATTTTAGTGGTAGAAAACAATATCTTATCATCAATTAGGGTACTTTATAAGGAATTAGTATTTCCTAAATGTAAGGGGTGCTTTGGACTCAACTACTTGAAGAAACCTCAGAACACTAAGGAATTGTTTCTTTCTTTCTTTTTCTATTTCTGTTTGAGACTCCACAAAGTGTCATTAAAAGAGCACTGAACTTTTAACAACACATAGTCCCTCATTTAATCCTTACAACAACTTTATGAAATAGCTTTTAATCTCTTCAAATGGTGTAGTCTTACCTGTATATGGAGTTACAGACCCTGAAGTTATAGACATAGAGTGAAATAGGTGATTTTATTTTCTGTATTTTACAG
>RJWT010015672.1:0-20281 GCA_004365215.1 Cuniculus paca | reverse complement strand
GTTGCTTATCTCATTCCAGAATTCAGAAAATTTCCCACCACCTCTATTCTCTTTTCCTTCTTATTTGACTACCTTTCCAGTTAGACTTGCCCCTCAGAGTGGCCTGGGGGATTCCAGTGCTTACTGATACTTCCAAAAGAAAACAAAACTAAAAAGGACCCAACACATTGAAATCAGAGTCTCGTTTTTCTCTTTGGCCAGGCTTGGGATCTATGCCTACCCCTGGATCTGACATTGGAGACAAAGCCACTTAAATCACATGGATGGGAACTAGGAAAGGGTTTTCCAAGGAGAATTTGTGTGCATTACTAAAAGAAGATGGAAGGGAAGATCAAAAGGCAAAAACAACTGTCTGCTGTAATATGTAATGTAGAGAAGATTTAGTTTGCAGTATAAGGAGATGTCTTCCTTGGCAAATTTGAAAACATATTTTAATTGGAAGAGAAGAAAAAGCTGAACATCTGGATAAACTACCTTCTTAATTTTGTGTAATCATGGCTTTTGTCCTCTCATCTAACCTGAAGAACATAGTTTTTTTTTTTTCTGTAGCATCACCGAAGGAGACATATATGTAATAAACAAAACACACAAAACATCATTCATGTACTTTGCAAGTATGCTCACTGATGTATTAGCTAATCTTTTATAGTCATCTATCTGATACTTTTGGGTGGTTTAGCATCATAATTGGATTTTAGAATTGAAATATTAGAGTTCAGTTCCCATAGATTCCACTAATTGGATGGACAAATTAACTTCCCTCTGTTAACCTGTTCACTGGGGAATATTAACACCCACCCCATCTGATGGTTGTGATGAGTAAATAAACCACGAGTGTGTCTTGTGTCTCCACAGCAGAGTTGGTGGTAGGATGGTTTGTTTGGGAGGTGCTCCAAGAAAGCAAGAGTGAGATAATGGTTGGCATGAACCAGAAGAGGAAGAATAACAGATATGAGGATGTTTTAATGTGGCTATTAGTGTAGGCATTTGTGGCTTCTTTCTACTAAGACTTTAGAGTAGCAAACAGAGTGAATCCTGTAACTGTCCCACTGCAGGATGGGAGGCTTGGGCTCTTGTCTTTCATTGCTGAGAGTTTCCCACAGAGGTGTTTCTTTCTCTACACTTTCCAGACGTCCTTATGTGCAAGTGAAGCAGTCTCCTTTGGTGTCAGGGAAGGTGTGTTGTTTGTCTGAGGGAGAGTTTACTCGCTCTACTCTAGTAAATGGCTATAGTTTCTTGATCGCCTGATACCCCACGTGGTGACAAACTCTAAAAGCGTACTGGGATGTACAAACCTCAGGAACAGACTAGTCTTGATTTTTTTTTTTTTGAGATGAATTAACATTCAACATCTTCTTTTGTCCTCTATCAAGTGTCAAAAATCCCAGAAAGAGAGTCTGATTAGGCAAGCAAAGTTCATGTTTTCCCCATCTTCTGTTTTAGTGACATGGAGAATTTGCTTGTTCTTAGCAAGGAATGAGAAACTGGAGTTGACACTGCACCAAAATGCTGCACAATGTGGGAGAGCTGGTATCCCATGAGGAATTTGGACATAATTGCAAAGGAAATATGCGCAAAGATTCCCTAAAACCATGAGCAGAATGCCTGCTCTGGTGCTTTCTGGGTTCAATAAGTTTGCTTAAGTTTGTTGTAGGTAATGTCTTTCAACTTACTATTATATTAGCATATTATACTGAGTATTTTGAGCTTTTTCATATGCAATTTACCCGTGTCAGAAACACTCTTTCTCCGGGAAAAATTATCAGGGAAATTCTCATCCTTTAAAGCAAACTAATCAGAGAATGTTCCAGTACATTGTTTGTCTGGGTTATCATGGTGCTTTGTGTATGTTTACATTGATATTTTCCTCGCTTTATTGATATTGTATGTGTAAATGACCCTGAACTTCACAATGAAATATGAGGCCAGTAGCTTTTCTCTATATTTAAATCCCCATTGTTTAGCAGATAATAAGTGTACAGTTAATGTTTATTTACAGGTTTTACTTTACAATTTGAACATAGCCCATTAGCAAATTATCATTCTGTACTTAGATATTTTTTTCCTCTCTGTAGAGTATTTAAATGATACTCACCCCTCCCATTTAAGTAGGTTAAACACTGTAATATGATTTTCGTTCACGGATGAGTGAAGAGAACAGCTTGTCACTATAAAAATTATTAAACTGCTTAGTACCTATCTTTTTTTTAGTACCTATCTAATTAAAGCAGAAGTTAGTTGCTGATATCTTCATGCCTAATCAATTAAATTCTAATAAGGATGGTAATACGTTTTTTACATCCAAAGCAAAAAACTCCAGTATAACTGTCTCTGCCTCTTCTATTATACTGTTTGCAAGGCACAAGGCATTTGGAGGGAATAATGACTGGTAATAACTTTCCTCCTTGTCCCTCCCTTAGGTTTTAGAGAAATTCTCATACTAATGCTATACTTTGAGGCTCATTAGTTAATGTACAAAGCATCATCTTTAAATACTAAAACATTTTTTAAACATCTGTAGCTAAAGTGTGATTGGAGAGTATGGAGAAGAGTCTAGGAGAATCTTCTTGACTACCACACTTAATGGGAGGTGGAATTTTGGGAATTATGAAATAGAATACGTTTTCATCATGGGAAGCACAAATTTTAGAATTCCTATTCTTTTTCATTATTTCTTTATATGAATACCAGAGGATAAATCCTAGCAACTCAATATCTTGTCCTGTTGTTATATTTAAAACAGGAAGTAAAAATTGGCAATAATATTTTAGGCAATAGACCTTATTATACTCTCTCAACAGCTCTCCAGTGGAGTTTAGTCTCTTATTTTACCATGTACAAAGAAATTTATGTCTCAGGGCACTGACTAGTTCTTTGAAATCTTTGCCTTCTCTCTTCCCCCTTTTCTTCCTTGTCTACCCCCTCCTGTGGAGTGATAGCCCAAAGTTAAGTGACTTTGGGTAGGAATACTAATGAGAATGTCTTTCAAGAGTTTATGCATATTCCATCCTATGATTTGGCTAGTGAAAAAACTGTCCAGAAAACTGACTTGCAGTACTACCCAGAGGCAGGTTTACAGTCAGTGCCAGAATTAATCGGTAGCTTTCAAAACGAAAGCCAGGGACTTCTTTCATGCATGCTTTGCTTATTGACAACAGCTGACTGAAGTATTGTGTCAATTATCAAGGATTATTTTAAAATCCTTAACAGGAGAAAAGGAACAATGTTATTATGTAAGCTAATCCAACCCCTTGGTTTAGTTCACTTTTTAGTTCATCTCTTAGTTTGGCTACTGTGAATTATTTCAATTTGAATTGCTGGTATTTATTTATTCTTTTTTAGATATTTTCCCCACCATAATAATTCTTACTATTAAAAAATAAACAATAATCTTTAGGAGTCATTCTAGCTTTCTTTTCATTCAACACTTCATCCCTCTATTATAAACATCTCTCAGGGCAATGACTTTTCAGGGAGCATGCATATGAAAATATTTTTTGTATTAAGATTAAAATTTTTTGTTTATCTTCTGTTAAGGTTTTTCAGTTGTCACTGGATCCTCTCTTGGACCTCATTCTCAACCCACATATATTTGTAGATCTTCCTTTCTACTTGTCTGAGTGGTTATCATCCTGGAAACATGCTATGGTAAACATATGCCAAATTTGTAACTACAAAGAAAATCCTTTTCCTGTTCCAAGAGCTATACATTTCTGATACTAAATTTGAGAGAATTAATGTTGTTTAATCATGAAATTTCACTCAAATATAGAAATAGCTATAGTTTCCTTATTAGGACATCAGTTTTAGTTCTGATGAGTACATGCAGTTTCTTGGTAGTGTTTAGACTTGGTAGTGTTTGTTGCTTTTCTGATATTTTCCAGAGTTCTCTCTTTTTGCACCATAATTTAATTAATCAGTTCCTCACTCTGGGTCACAGACACATACACTGCTGTTTTCCAACGAAAGTGTGTACTTTAGCATAATGGCAGCCAGCTGTGTGACTTGGTAACTGCGCCGGGGGAATACAGGAAGCGATCTTTGGGTTCACTTACTTGGTGTGATGAATGGCAAGGTGTATACATGTGTGTTAAAATGTCAACAGGGGAGTTTTACCCACATTATGATCCATGTTACATTTTTGTATGTTTATAATTTTTCAATTAAATGTTTTCTTTTGATTTTTTTCTTGTAGAATTAGCCCAGTTGGGTAAAATGTCACATGAAAATCCACTTTTACAACTTGGGGAGGAGGTTGAAAGTAAGTCATCAGGTGCCTTGGCTACCGATGATGACTCGGATCATGTAAGCCAAAGAAGTTAGCAAGATAGGACAGATAGAGAATGAAGACCTTGATTCAGATGAGGAGGAAAACGGTAATGTAAATGAGTATTTAACTAGTCAAAATGCTACGAAGTTTTCATGTATGCCTGAATGATCCATCATTAGAACTAGGTCAGAAATCAGTGTTAGGTTCTTGTCAGGGGTGCGACCTTTTGGACTGAATGCCAGCACTGCCATTTAATGTTGGAAAGTTATCCTAATGGACTATATGCTCTGACAAGATATTTGGAAATACGCAAATGATGAAATACAAGTAAAACATTCTATATGCATCAATAGTAATACTGAAACATATGTTTATCATGACACCTCACTACCTGATCTAAAAGCTTTCATAGCAGGACTTTAACATTTTAATCATCAGAGTCTGAAGGATTTATGGAGAAGTGACAGATGTGGCATTGAGATTTTGAGAACAATAATGACAAGTGATTTGGTTTCCTTCAAAATTGTCTATGTTTTGATAACAAAAAGACCTGCAAAGAAAGAAAAAAAATTCTTTATTCGTGCAGTAATAAACCGTATGATGTTGTGAGCAGACTTGTTGCACCTATTTCAAAAAGTAACCCAAATGTCACATTTGACAATTGGTTCACCAGTTACCCATTAATGTGACATTGCTAGAAGAGTACCAGTTGACCAGGACCAGCACAGGAACTATCCACAAGAACAAGGCTGAGATTCTTGAAAAATGTTGTAAATTCACACTGGAGAGATGTACAGTATAATCTTTAGATTTCAGAAGAACATAACGTTGACCTCCTATATGGTGAAGAAAAACAAAGTAGGGTTGTTACCATCAACATTACACCATGATGATAAGATTGATAATGAAGCCAGGCATGGTAGTGCAGGCCCATAGTCCCAGCACTTGAGAGATTGAGAAAGGAGGATCTTGTGAGTTCGAGGTCAGCCTGTGTTACACAGTGAATTCAAGGCAAGCCTGGACTGTGTAGGGAGACCATGTCTCCAAACAAACAAACAAGATTGGTAGTGAACTCTCAACACAAATGAAGTCAGAAATGCTCACATTTTATAACAAAATGAAAGATGGATGTTGTTAATGGCGATGTGGTACTTGTAATGCAGCAACTATGATGCCACTCAAAACAGAAAATATTGGCCGATGGTTGTGTTTTACTTGATCCTAAACATGTCAAACGTAGTTTCATAGTTTACAAGGAAAACAACCAGCACAAAATATCACAGAGAAATTTTGTTAGAGGATTGGGACTGAAACTGATAAAAGAGCAATTACTACAATAGAGGAAAATCAATATGTATCTGTCCAAAGAACTCTGCAAAAGAATTCTGGAGCTGACCAGTGAGCAGACAGATGAAATATCACAAGAACCTCCTAAGAGAACAGGAAGACCAGCAAGATGTCAGGTATGTCCTACTAAAGAAGACAAGGAAACAAAACATGAGCTATCAGTGTAAGGGATACCTGTGTATGGAACATGCTGTTCTCATGTGTGAAAACTGCCTTAGGTGTGATAATTGAAGTAAAGATTTTTTCTGTGATAAGAGTTTTGTTTGTATTTTCATTGCAGGTCACATAGGAATTTATTTCTGCTGTTACTTTTAGAACTTGTGAGTAGGTAAACAGTTAATGTTGAAAATGATGTTTATTCTGAACACTCATTACATATTAAAAATTTAACATTTTATTTTATTGATATTTTATTTTCCTGTTAAGTACTCATATTTAATATAATAAAACTCATTAAAATTAATAATTCATTAATAGAAATATTTCTAAAAAATAAACATGGGCATTATGCACCTCCCATAATGCACCTTTCCAAAAAATTGCCATGATTCCCCCAGGGTTATTGCACAGATAACCACAATTTAGTATTTATTTTTTCCATATTTCAAAATACCCTTTGCATAGTATACATTGCTGAGTCATGTTTTTCAAACTCGTTTTCTCTGGGCCATAGAGCAACAATTTAAGATGTGACATAATGAAAACTTACAATATTATGAATATCACAATAAAGCATTTTTGAAGATAAAGGCAACTTTTTGTGGTCCTTTAGACTGAAATATTTCTAAACCTGCAATTGCCACAAAATAGTAATTTCAAATATTTCAGACTAAGATTCGCAGTAAGATTTTATTTCGTGTCCAGAATACATACTCCTAAATACATGCAAAATAAAGACAAAGTTTTCATGAAACAATTATTAGCTTCTATTCCCTGCAATGAACTCTGAACATTTTATTTTTTTTTCTGTTTTCTAATGTTGATTAAACTCACTAAATTGATTCCGTGGCCCTCTAAAAGGCTGCTAATCAGATTGAAAAATACCACAATAATGGAGAGGGGACAGAAAGAGCTTTCTAAATTATATACACAAATGTAAATGCATTGAAATAAGTGTTTCTATAAATATACATTCATGTGTATATGAAATTTATTTCTCATGATAAAATTCCATGAGATAAGTTTGTAAGCCACTACCTGGACAAATGAGAGAAATGAAATTTGCTTTTAAAGGGAACTGTGTGAAAGCAATGGGCACCTTTGAGAAGAGAAGCTATGAATAGAAGCAAGATTTATTTTTAATTTATTACTTATTAGACAAACTCAGAAGATTATTTTGTTTTACTCCCTCAACTGTTAAAGATTTCTCAAGTGTAGTTTGAGTTCAGCAATTGTGTTATGCATAGAAACAACTATAGTGAGTGTTGATTACAGTGACAGCATTGATTTCTTGATCCTAAATGTAATGAATAACTTTTTGACATAATTTTGTATACATAATCTTTAGGGAATATTAGGATTTTTAAAATAACTCATTAGGCCTCCTTTTTCATCCATGATGAGCAAGGGTTAATACATATTCATGTTGTAAAATGGATCCTCTATAATTGTTCCTGCATTACAGATCCCAAGGGCTATATTCATGACAGTTAAAAAGATAAATTTAAAAAGCTTTTATGAGGATTGGCATATTGTTCCTATAATGTTAAAAATAATTCTAATGAATGAATAACCCATTGATTCAGAAATCTGTGCCTATTAACATCAGAAACAATGACTAAGCATTTAAGTACCTGACTATGCATAATGTAGTTTTAGATTCACATCGAAGCAAGCAGAATGTACTCTCTGCCCTATTGAGGCTTATGTTTTTGAGATACCCAGTCTAAGATACATATTTTTAATCATTACTAAAAGGAAAAAATGTGGATGATTTTGCCTTAGTGGTTCTATTCATTCAATAGTCAAGTCCTCTTATAAAATATTCTTCTCTTTCGCTGCTCATTTGAAAGATCTTCAGTTCCTCGGTACTCTTCCCACCCCAAGCCACGTGCTCTCTCCTGGCGCTTTCATCCTGACTATGGTAGACAGGAACTCTGTATCCTACCATCACTTTACTGATCTTACCTTTCCCTCATTGAATCAGAGTGACACAGTTATTAAGACTACAGGCTCCAAGTTAGGCTGGCAAAATTCCATGCCATTTTGTGTGTGTATGTATATGTATTTTAAAATATATATGCGCATAGATATATCTATATGCATATGTCTATATATGTATGTGCAGATGTATGTTTATATATGTATACACCTGTGTATATATACGTGTATATTTGCATGTGTGTATATGTGTACACATATAGAGATATATTTGCACATATACTGCATGTCTGCATATGTACTTGTGTATATATATATATATATATATATAGAGAGAGAGAGAGAGAGAGAGAGAAAGAGATAAAAACAAATACAGTAATGTGATTCAATGTCAGAAGTGTAGGTAAGTTCATTGTACTATTTGTTTCACTGTTATATAGACTGGAACATTTTTAAACTAAAAGTTAGGAAACACAGAAAAACCTTATCCTGGTCATAAGTGATCAATACATGTTAGCTATTGTTCTTTTTTTTTTTTAGTTTTGTACTTGATGCCTGAAGGAAATAGCTTCACAGACACTCCTAGGTAATTCAAGCATTTGGCTCTGGTCTTCAAGAAAGAAAGTCATAATCTTCTTTCTCTGTACTTGTGAAAAATGATTAGAAGTTTGTCTACTGATTGGAGAACCATATGGGGTATATAAGTGATCATTTAGTTAATTATAGGTACAAGGCAGTTCTAATTTTACAGTGTTGAAACTCACTCACACTACATTGTATATTCGTTTTCTATAGCTAAGAAAATCTCTTTCCTGAATACTGTTCAGCATAGAAAGAAAAACAGAGTAGTATGCAAATCACACACACACACATACACACACACACTACTATGGTTTATATTGGGAATCTTCCCCAAAACCCTCATACCCTTGTAGGCAGGGCTTTTGGAAGAATGCTGAACCATGAGCATGCTATTGCTAACTCACTGTTAGAGGTGGGGCCCTGTCCAGAGAGGCAGGGGGCTAGGAGCATGACCAGAAGGTTGCAGCAACTTTCTGAATTCTCCCTTCTGTGTCTACTTCCTGGCCACCATGGCACGAGCAACTTTCCACTGCTGTGCCCTACTGCCATGCTATCTGTGTCCTGGAGCCCAGCAACTATGGACTGTAAACCTGATCAAAACAGAGCTTACCTCCTTATATGATGTGTCAGGTGTTGTGTTTCAGCAACTGGCAAGTGACTAACCACACAGGTGTGTGTGTGCACACATGCCCATGCACACACCCATATGTACACACATGCTCCAACTCATCTAGCAAATCTTTAGCTTATGAAAAAAATAGTATTTTTGTTTAGTTTAAATATTTGTTTAAATGAATCTTTAGAAAAGTGAATATCCTGTGTTCTTTTGAGGCTCATCTGTCTTTTAAGACAGTGTCTAGAAGGTTCAAAAGTCTCCTGATGATACCAGGGAGGTGACCAGCTTGTGGGATTTTTTTTCTTTGAGGCAGGAGGGCTCATCTGGTCTCATCTCTGGACTGATGCCCCCGATAGGTGAATCGGGTGTCCCTGAAAGATCTGACACTTTTATGAATTTGTGGCTGCAGAGCTGAGTTTTCTGAAAATCCAACCCAGAGTCTAATCATGAGAATGAATGTGTGGTGAACAAACCCCAAAATAGCTCTCAATTTCCCTCGATTCCTCATATTCATGCTATTGTATGTATGTGAGTAGAACCTGTGACTTGTTATTAACCAATACATGATAGCAAAAGTGAGGGATGCCATTTCCATCATTATATAAAATTGTAACATCTATATTGCTGTTAGACTTTCAATACTTCCCCTCTCCCATCCTGGCTTGGATTGAAGTAGTCATTGTGTAAAGAAGCCCACATGGTAAGCAGCTGAGGGCGGCCTCTAGCCAACAGCAAGGAGCTGAGGCCATCAGTCTAACTACAATCAATCCTAACAACCACCGCATGAGTTTAGAAGGAGTTCAGTTGGGCCCAAGATGAGATCCCAGCCCTGGCTGATCCCTCACTGAAGCCTTCTATGAGTCCCTGAAGCAGAACACATAGCTAGGCTATGATTTGTATTTCTAACTTGGAAAAACTGTGAGATGAAAAATGTGTGTTGGTTTAAGCTGTTATGTTTGTAGTAATTTGTTATATAGCAATATATAGCCAATATATAATTTTTGCCATAAATTGAGCAAACAAGGAAGCTGACAGAGTTATGAGTTCCCAAAACTCTGGACTTACCTATAGCACTAATTTATTCTGGACATACTTTTCTTTTTAGAGGTTTTAAAAGGCTAGAAACAGATTTTAATTCAATTCAATTTAAGCAAAACCTATTTAATTCAATTTAACAAGAGTTCCTGAAAATGTTCTATGTGCCCTTGCATTGTGATAGACCCTCAAAATAGAAGAGTAAATATAACCCACAAGTCAAGGAGGTTAACTCTGTTAGGGAAGAGAAATCTGCACAACTCTACTGTAGAGCATCATGTTTAGAGTATGAGTTTTTATATATGTTTAAAAGTACCCTGCACTGACTAATTTTGTGCACAAACCTGTCTGGTCCATAGTGTTCAAATATTTGGTTGCACATTATTGTGGATGTTTTGGTGAGAGCATTTCTGGGTAAGATTAATATTTAAATCAGTAAACTTTGAGGAGAGCTGGTTGTTTGTCATAATGTGGTAGCTTTTATCCAATCGTTAAAAACCCTACTAGAACCAACACTTACCTCCCCTATGCTGAGACAATTTCTTCCTGCAGAAGGGCTCCAGAGTTGAATTTCAGCTGCCACATTGGCTCCTCCCTGGAAGAGCTAATTCTGTATTCATGTGAGCATCTCCTTAAAATCTCTCCTACTCCTCCTCCTTATGTTGATATATCTATGTAGATACATTTATATCTATATATAAAAAGATATATTTCTCTATATATACTTTATTGGGTCTATTTCACTGGAAAAAACCTAGTGCAAACTCCATGCCATAACACTAATGTTTTAAATTATAACCTTTAAATTCATTGGTTCTGTATTAACTGTGAATCATCACTTATAAGATAGTTCATATGTGTTATTTGGTCCTTTCTCTCACAGCCTCGCTGGACTGTGAGTTCTCTGATAATGCCTGCATGTGTTTTTCCACCCCAACATACCTATCATATAATGGAACCACTTATTAGTTATGTGACTTTGGTCAAATTACTGCATGTCATTAAATTTCAATTTTCTTAATTATAAAGTGTAGATAGAATAAACTAACACTTCATAGAATTGCTCTTATGGTTGAGTGAGATAGATTACAAAAAATTTAGTATAGTGCTTAGTACTATAGAAAGCACTAAATACACCTTATTTTAACTAAACCAGCTAAATACTATTATCTGCACCAGCAGAATAGTTAGTACACAATGAATATTCATTAAATACAAATTTACAATGATAGCATAAGATAAAAAAATCGTTTACAAGATGAAGAATAATTGTATATAGAAACTTTAACTGAATACATTTGAGACACATAGGTACTTAATTGAAGATACCTTAATATAAATTTAATTGTCAGATACATCTTATACAAAATGAAGTATATAATAAAAAATGTTCTGGGTGTTATCACTTATTTTTAACTATCCAAATTAAATTTGCATAGATTTAAAATGGTTGATACTGCTCTAATTTGTTATTATCATTTACAAATTGTTTTTCTAAATTCTACATTTAAGAGTGAATTTAGATTTATTCTGAACCAATAATTATGCATAATAAAAAAGGAATGTGGTAGGATTATGAGGTCACAGTTAAATATTAGCAGGTTAGAGCTAATTTTTCCTTTTGTATTTTTATTAATGAGGAATGTTTTTTTGAGTTAAATTATGTAGTTCATCAGTGGAGGAAAGAACTCAAAACTAAAGATTAGTTTTCAAACAATTATCTTTTGTAATTATGGGAAAAAAGAAGTGAAAAACAGTTGATTATGTTTTTACTCAACTCGCTTTGTCCAAAAATTCCAACATGTCAAGCACACACTATGGAAAGTTATGCACATCAGCAAGGCCTGTATAATTTTCTATTTTTAAAAAAAATTTGCAGACTCAATATGATTGCAGGGAAACAGTGGCCTAACCTCTCAATATGGGTTTAATAATAGTATAATCTACTGAGGTCTCTTATTGAAAGATTTCATAGCTTAAAAACAATGTAATTCATGACTCCTACTGAAATAATAAAGACCTGATTAATTACAATTAAATAACAGTGGTTCAAACATTTAAGTTCTTTTCATTTTGGTTTATTTTCATCATGTGGATTCTCAACAGTGGAGCTGCCATGGTATACTGGGAAATGCATTACAAAATAGGCTAGAAACTCGTGTGTATGTGATAACCAGAGATTTGATTTGATGTATCAAACTCCCCATGAAATACATAATTTATTATGCCAAAATTAGCATCAAGGTTTCATCAAATGTAGAGGAAATTATGAATCCCTTATTTTGGTGACATTAAATTAAAAAGAGTTGCTACTGTTGTTTTTGCCTAATAGCTTCATTTAATACAATGCCTTCCTAATGTAAAATATGAAGACACATAAAAACTCATCGAAGGTCATTTACAAGACAGTCTTGGGTTTTCTCTCTCATAGGTCACTTTTCTATTTTTTTATTTTATTTTAAAGAGATAAAACCAAGGAAAATAAAACAGAATAAAACCAATCAAAACAAACCAGTGTAAGTGATACAGGACTTCAAAACATTATGAAATCAACAATAGTTACCATAATGTCTTTTGTTGTCTTCAAAATAGCTGCAGATACCCTCAGACACAGTAAAAATCAAACAGAACAGAATAGAATAGAAATAATAAAAACAAAACAATGAATACAATAAAGGACTTCAAAACATGACTATAGTAAATCCAAGATGGCTACCATAATATATCTTATTATCTTTGAAATAGCTGCTCATGCCATCAGATTTAACACAATCAAACAAAACAATGGAGAATAAAACTCAACCCAACAAAACAATGAAAATGATATAGGACTTCAAAACAAGACAATAGGGAATCAACAATGGCTACCACCCTCAGAAGGAGGTCCCCCCTAGGTGCCACACTGTGTACTGCTGTCCTCTGAACAGATGATCAGACCACTGGTCCTAGACATGCAAGGTTGTTGAAACACCAAAGCACCACAGGCATCCAGTTGCATTTCACCTGGAATAGCTAACATCATAGCCTGTGTTTCTCTGGATTAGCTGGTCTCTTGGTCGGGGGGGATTGGTACTTCTTGTTTGCCAGCCACATGCCAGAAGGGGCTGGGGCCTGGCTATGCACACTCTGGCTGTGGCCTGTTCATGGCGCTGGTTCACAGAAGGGGCCTGCTTCCTGATGAGACTTTGTTCTCTCCTCCTGCAGTCCGTGAATAGTGCTGACTCATGGGGAAAGATTCTGGTCTGGCTGACCCTACTCTGGTGGTGGCATAGGTCATTTTTTTACTAGCTAAGTTAAAGCACAAATAATTACCATGTAAGGTGGTTGATAGTATTAGTTCAAAAAAGAAGAGGTCACATTTATGTAGTAGGACAAAAGACAGTTTCATAAGTAAAATGATGGGGTATAAAGTCATAAATTATTAGAGATATATGAGCACTTATAGTAGTGAAATTTTATTCCACAGATAAAGAGACCAAAACCAGGAAGATTAACCACTAGTATGAAGTTAAACAAAAATATAACAACACCTATACTAGAATCCAAGTTCCCTAATTTTTAGTCTAGTAGATTTTAGACTAAAGAAACTTTATGGAAGTATAATTTACATACCATGAATTGATATTTTAAAGTGCAAAATTTAACAATTTTCAGTATATTAACAGAGTTGTGTGACTATTAGCAGTACCAATTTTTAGAACATTTTTATCATTCTGAAAAGAAATCTCACATTCCCTAAAGAGTCACTTTCCATTCTCCCATCCTTCTAGATTCTATCATTGGCTAATTTATTTCTCTATTTATCTGTTTTGGATATATAAATAGAATCTGATTCTGACTTATGTTACTTATCATAATGTTTCTGAGGCTCACTCATGTCATTGCATAAGCAACAATTTGTTTTTATTATTAAATAATATTCCACTGCATGGCTATAGTACTTTTTATTTATCCATTCATCAATCGATAGATAATTATGTTGCTTCAAAAATGGACTCTTATGAAGATTTATTTTTACAATTAATTACTTTACATATTGATGATTGATTGATTGTGTTGTATGGCTTTAACCCAAGGCCTCACACATGTTAAACATTCACTCTACCTCTGAGTCATACTCTCGCTCTCTTGACTGTGACTTTTTTCTTTTACTGTTTTTATTGCAGCAAAATACAGATAACATACATTTGCCATTTAACTAGTTTCATGAACAATTCAGTGGCATTAACTACATTTATAATGTGTATACATCACCGTGATCAATTTCCAAAATGTTTACACCCTAAAAAGTCTTCTGACTGTGATTTTTAAGTGGAGTTCTAGGTTCACAACAAAATTGAGAGGAGAGTAGGGAGATAACCCAGTGTAGCCTCTGATCTTACGTATGCATAGCCTCCCTTATTATCAGTTTTTCCTGCTACATGCATGTTATACAGTGGTACCTTGGCTCACAAACTTAATTCTTTCCACAATTCTAGAGAAGATGGCCATGGTCATGTTTATCACCTGATGCTGAGGTGGTGATTAGAAGCAAGATTTTGCCAAATGTTTCTGTTTGCAAACTTAATTGTTCATGAAAAGAAGCATTCATGAACCAAGGTACCACTGTATCTGTTTTGATATATTTGATACAATTGATGAACCCATCATAATGTACGTACCTACATTTGAATCTATACTGATCAACTTTCCATTGCTGTAATGAATGATCTAATATACAGTTTAAAAAAGAGATTGTTATTTTGCCTCACAGTTTCATAGGTCACATTCTATGACCCACTCAGACACAACCAGAAGTCTGCTTTACTAGTCTCATAGGGATCTCTTAAACTGATCAAGCAGGCAATCAGTTTTGATCATCACAGTCCACTCTTTGTCAACCTGACACCCAAACACGGCTCCTCAAACCATACTTAATCTCCAAATAAAGACAATAACAAATTAATATTTCTGCCTAGCCTGATAAACCTATCATGTGTACAAATTAAAACATATTAATTCCTTTCCCAAAACCTCAACAGTCTCAGCATTGCTCAAAAGTCAAGTTCAAAGTCTACGCTAAGATGCAAGGCAAACTCTTAGTTGTGAACCCCTATAAAATTATAAAAGCAAGTTACATACTCCCAAAATATAATCACACAGGGAAAACATTTTCATTCCTGAAAGGAGGAATATAGGGATAGAGAAAATCATACTAAAGCAAGAGAAAACCCAGCAGGGCAAACATTAAGTCCTATATCTCTGCATCCAACATCTGGGGCAATGGTGGTGTGACGTGAAGCTCCAATGGCTTGGGTAACTCTTCTCCAGTGTCCTTGCTGGTTGTGCCCACATGGCCTTTCTTGACCTGGTTCCACTTACTGACTGTGATTTTCCACCTGCAAACATTCCATGTTAGTCTCCCACCTCCTGGGTCTCCATTGCAGCTTCAGTCTTATTCTTGCGGTTTAATGTATTGCCTTCTCAGGGATTCCTGGCCAGGATCCTGAAACTGTCACATATTTCCTGGTTTCTCAAGACTTCCTTTGAAATCTAGGTGAAAACCTGTATGACCCTTAACTCTTGAATTTTGCGTGCTTGCAAGACCAGCATTATGCTGATGATGCCAGTCCCTGTCATCAGGGTGAAAAGTAGTTGGTGTTTCTTTGGCCACAGCTGCAACAGACTGTGTCCCTGGATGGCTGAGCACAGGTAAATACTTCCTTGGGCAACGCTGAGTGAACAGAGCATCCTGTGGCTCCCTCTTCAAAGTGGTGTTTTAAAGGACTTCATACTTTTTCGCCCTTGAGCCTTTAATAGGTAAGGTATTACTTATTTCTGAGATGTCATTGAAGAAAATTGTCTATTGTCCTGGTATAAAGCACTGTACTTAGCTTCTTTTAAGTAGTACTAATCTTTTTAGCACATACACCTTTGGCACCGACTTTAAATGTACTCCTTTTCTGGCCAAACTTTAAATTTTTCAAATCTTTCAGCTTTACTTTTTCCTCTTGATTCTCACTGTACACCTTGTAAACACAATGCCCATGCCACAGCCTAGACTTTGGGCTGCTTTGAAATTTCCTCTGCCAGATCAATTAGTCCACCACCTTAAAATTCTTCCTCAAAGTTTTAGGGCATGGACAAAATGTAGATAAGTTCTTTGCCAGAATGTAACATATATGGACTTTAATCCAAGAGTTCTTGTTCCCATGTGGAACCTCGAGAGCAGTCTTTACTGCCTTCATTCCTATATGCATTCTGGTTTTCTGAGCTCCCACCAGAATTGCCTATCAAACTGTACTTAACAGCATCTCAGGATTCTCTAGCTCACATCTCTGAAGTTTTCCAAATTCCTCCCATGAAAGAGTTCCAAAGGCTTCTGAACCATGGTCAGGTACAGCTGCAGGAACAACCCCACTTCTCTGGTGCCAATTAATTTTCTGTATCAGTTAGTGTCTAGTCACTTTCTAAATGCTGAGTCACAGTACCTGACACCCACAATTTTAAGAGGAAGTGGTTCATTTTGGCTTGTAGTTTCAGTTCATGTTTGGCAGGCTCAAACACAGAAACAGCATGGTGGAAGAACCTGGGTGAAGGAAAACTGCTTTGTCATTTTAGTTATAGTCATTTTAAATTTCTGTTCTAATAATTCCAACATTTCTGCCATGTCCGGTCCTGATATTTGCTCTGTCTCTTCACAGTGTGTGTGTGTGTGTGTGTGTGTGTGTGTGTGTGTATGTGTGTGTGTCTTGCCTTTTAGTATGCCTCATAATTTTTTTAGCTAGCCAAATAGCATATACTAGGTAACAGAAACTACTGACACAGACGAGAAGCATCTGACAGTCTCATTTTTCCTTTGCTGGGTGGAGGAGGGATATGGCTTGGCCTGCAGCCAACACAACCCTCACCCCTGCTTCCTTTTGATCCTTGTTGCACTCAAACACACCAGGACCATTTGCTTAGTGTCCTCCCTAGTTATCCAGCAGTGTCTTCCATGGCTATTAAACCACCATTTTCCATGACAACATTATTGTAGCGAGTCAGGCAGCATTGTGTCCCACTCCCACTCCCATCTCTTTAAACCACACTATTGTATTTCTGAGGAATATCTTGGGTACCATGAAGTGGCTAAGATCTGGGAGGGAAGAATCTGAGCCCCCTAATTGTATACCCAACATTCATAGCAAGTCTTCTTGGAGATTTCCTAGCTTTAACCTTCCCCCTCACCAACATAGGCCTGTAGGTGCTATATGAGCAGCACTCCCCAGCCACTTCTCAGTTTTTAGTCTATGAGAGCTCCCTACTGTGTACTGATACCCCCATACTGCAGCACAGGCACTGTTAAAATAAAGACTCACTTTGGTGTTCCTGTCAATCAGCTTGTGATTCATCTCTTGGGTATTGTGGACTCCAAAAGTCCTGCAAATCTATTTGGGATTTTTATCCTGAGTAGTGTGGACACAGTAGTTGTTTTCAAAGAAAGACCAAAATAAAAATAAAAAACAAAAACACTCAGAACTGTTAACACCAGGGAGTTCCATAGGTCAGCAGCCAACAAAGACAAGAAGTATAGTTCAGCACCCAGTAGAGTCAACATACGATGTCCAGCACAAGCTGGCATCAGACAGTGATGGCTGGCAGGAGCAGTGACCAGCAGCTGGCTGTGTCAGCTATTGGCATCTAGCATTACCTGCTGTCATCTGGTGACAGTAGTACTGCTAGCAAAGCTGCACTTTGCCGATTCATGATTTTAATCTGAATCGAGCTAAAGAACCCTAGGCTGATTGGCAACACTACTGTGAATAGGCCTGTAGTAATGTGTTCACAAACAGTGGGAGTGGGTGGTACTCTGTAGTACTACAATTGGATCTGTGTTCAGTGAGGCTATGTCTCTTTTCAGTTTCTCAGTTTTTCTTTCTTATGTGTGAGAGGGTAGCCGAAGTAGAACTGAATTGGGTACTTCTCTTCTTCCACATGGAAAGCTAGAGTGTGCTGGAACTGAGTATTCCTTTCTCCTATGTGGAAGACATGAGTGGGTTAGAGTTGGGTATTGTCTACCCACATGGTAAGTTAGAGCTTACTGGAATGGGGCATCTATATTCCTCCACATTAATTAGGCTCTAATAATACCTAGGCAATTTAGGTTCTGTCTAACTAGTTTCTGCTGAGTGCAGGCTTTGTTAAGAATAGAGTGCTCTGGTGTATTTCAAAATGATTATTTTTACCCTCTCCTTCCTGGAAGTACAGGAGAATTTCCTCTGATATTTACTGTGACAGCCTGGTCAAACTCCTTTTGATAAAGAAAATTCACAAGGAATAGGGGAAAGTGCTATAACTGTGTCCACCTAGATTTTTTTTAATCTCTCAGATTTGCCTGTGCTGACCCTGCAGTAATTTGCTAATTACAATTAAGACATTCATATCTAGGCACTGGCTCTTGAAGTAGTTTCCATTTGTAAGTCTTCTCTCTATATTTGCCTTCTCTGTATTTGCCTACCTAGTTTTTAATAGTAGGGGCTATAGTTTGTCTTGTGTGCTCACCTCCCTTAAAGATTGAGAAGAGTTGTTGATTTTTCAGCTTTTCATTTATCTTTAGGATAGAGTGGCAAACACCTAACTTCTTATATAAGGAACAAGAAACAAGAAGTCTCATATTTGAATTTTCACGTGGACATGTATTTTCAATTCTCTTGCGTATAAACTCGAATGAAATTTCTGGGTTAGGAATTAAAATCTCTAGGTTTAACTTTTGGAGTGATTTTCCAACTGTTTTCCAAATGAGCTAGCCCACTTTACATCCCCATCAGCAATGTATTAAAGTTCCAATTTCTCCACCTATTTGTCAACACTGTCACATTTCAGTTATCCTAGTGGGTGTGAAGTGCTATCTCACTCTGATTTTGATTTTGATTCTTTAATGAATAACATAATCAAGCATATTTTCATGTGCTTATTTGTCACTTTTAAATCTTCTTGAAAGAGGGATATTGACCTTTTTGTGTGTGCATTTTAAATTGGTTTGTCTTTTATTACTCAGTTTTAGAATTCTTTATATACTGTGTATATGAGTCCTGCTACAGAAATACGGTTTCAAAACATTTTGTTTCATCTATGTATTTTTTACTTGCTTTATTTTGGAAGAAAAAATGTTTAATCCTTCTAACTTTTAAAAATTTACTTTTAGCTTTTTTTATGTATAACTGACTAATACACATATTTTACAGAGTACAATTCTTGTTTTGATAGCTTCATGAAGATATTTTACATATGTGAAGTAATTACTGCAATCAAGCTAATATTGTAACCAACACTTTGCATTTTTTCTTAGTGTGTGGTGAGAACAGTTATGATCTGATAGCTTAGCAATTTTCAAATATACAATACATTATTATTGACTATAGTCATGACATTTTAAAATAGATTTTCAGAACTTATTCATCCAATCTAACTGAATCTTTGTACCTGTGTACTCACATAACCCTATTCCCTTTCTTACACCCCAGCCTTTAGAAATCACCATTCTGCTTTGTTTCTTTGAGTTCAACCTTTTAAAGATCTACCTATAATTGAGGTCTGTAGTGTTCATCTCTCTGTGCCTGGCTTATTTCATTTAACGTAGTGTCCTCTGTGTTCATCTAAGTTATTAAATGTCATAGGATTTCTAACAGCCTTGAAAACTGAGATAAAAAATGCCAGCCCCGGGGGAGGAGCTAAAGATGGCAGAACAGTAAGCAGCAGAGTAAACAGTCTCTCTGAGAGAAACAGTTTAGATGCTGGAATATAACATCATGGAGAGGACAAGAAGGAAGGAACTGGGTCCCCTGAATCAAGGAAGAATCTAAAATATGACTTGAAGCCCACAAAGAGAATAAAAAGAATTTAAATGAAGAAGAAGGTGGTGGCTGGCAGCGCCTCAACCTGGAGCTGGATTCACCCCGCCAGAAGACCTGCTGAGCCTGGAGACACGCGCAGTCGCGGTTGCGGTCATGGTCGTAGCTGTGGTCGACCCCAGAGGTCTCTGCAGAGAGGCGCAGGAGTGAAGGAGAGCTGCAGGCGTGGAGATCTGTGCTGGTAGTTGGTGAGTGGAATTCCACCCCACCCCCACCCCATGGGAGAGAGTGGTTGGCCGGGCTCTGGGCAGGTTGCATCCTCCCCGGGGCCAAGACTGCTAACTACTGGTGTCAGTGCCAGGTTGTGGGCAGACCTGCGGAAGTTGCCTGAAGGAAGCCAGAAAAAAAAAAAAAAAACCAGTCATTTGGGAGCTCCAGGTTGTGGGCAGACCCGCGGAAGCTGATTGGTTGGAGATCGGCTCCCACGTGCGTTTCAGACAATATCGCTAAACAGCTTAG
>RJWT010015671.1:0-20285 GCA_004365215.1 Cuniculus paca | reverse complement strand
CATTACAGGGTAAGCATTCCCTTTTCAAAAGAGAGGAAAGGAAAATAGACAAAAAATAGGACTAAAGCAAGACCAAAATCTAGTAGGATGAACCTTAAGTCCTATAAATTCATGCCCAGCATCTGTCATAGGGTGACAAGCTGTGTATTTCAGGGGCCTTGGACAAAGGTAACCCTATCTTCTTGCTGGTTTCACTCCACATAGTCTCTTCCTTGAGCTGATTTGGCTCATTTCTTGAACTTTCCTTCCACAGACATTCCAGATTCCTATCTCCAACTTTCTGGCATCTCCATTCACTTTTGGTTTCACTCCCATAGAGTCACACAACCCTCTCTGAGTTCTTTGATGAACCTCTCAGACCCCCTTTGAAATTTGGGTGGAAGTTTCCCTGACTCCAAAACTTTTGTTTTCTTTGTACCTGAAAACCAGTTTCATATGGAAAGCACCAAGTTCTCCCAGCAGCGTTAGTAGTAGCCAGCCCACTTTGGACCATGAATTCAGCAGTCTCTGGATGACTTAACATAATGAATTGAAACCTGGGGAATCAGTTTCCAAGGAAGTCTTTTTTGAGCAAGAATCTCAGAGACTTTCTTCTCAAATGAAATGCTTACACTTTTGAAAACTTTTTTATTTGAAAGAGACTAAAACAAAACAAAACCAAACAGAATAAAACAGAACAAAGTAGATCAGAACACAACAATGCAAGCAATACAGGACTTCAAAACAAGGCAACAGGAAATCAACAATGGCTACCATAGTGTCTCTTGTTTTCTTCAAAATAGTTGTTCATATCCACAAACACAACAAATTTAAAAAAAAAACAGTACAAAACCAACCAAAACAAAAGAATGAAAACATTACAGGCCTTCAAATCAGACAACAAGAAATCAACAATGGCTACCGTAATGTCTCTTGTTCTCTTCAAAATAGCTGTCCATACCTTCTCACATATTGCAATCAATTAGTAGAGAACAGACTAAGGCCAATCAAATCAAAGAATAAAAGCATTATTGGACTTCAAAACATAATGATAAGGAATCAGCAATGGCTACCATAATGTCTCATTTTCTTCAAAGTAGCTGTTCATACCATCACGCTTAATAAAATCAGATCTTGTAAACTCTTTAGGAGTAGTTCTAGGCATGTAAAAGCCTATACATGTACAATTATCCTTTCTGTGTTAGAGGGAATAACAAAACAAAACACAAGAAAAACAAGAAACAAAAAAGGCAAATAAATAACAATAACAGAGAACCCAAAAGGATAATAATATAGGCTTTCAAAACAAGGTGGTAAGATCATACCAAAGCTTGTTATTTTGTATAGTTATCTTCAAAAGAGTTACTCGGATTACCAGATACAGATGTGCAAAATTGATTTAATCTTATCAGTGTTAACTGTTTTGTTCCAAGAACTAATAGAACTAGTAGTGCAATCATCTTAGCTATCTTAAGTGTATATATATACAAACATATCATTTTTCTTTTCCCTTCCTTCTTTTCTCCTTTTTCTTTAGTTGTTTTTTCCTTTTGAGCAGTTTCTTACCCTTCACAATATTTATTGAAGATTTTGTGTCTTATTTACTCTTCCAGTTTCTTACACTAGGGAGATGATATGGTATTTACACATGTGGGTTTGATTTATTTCACTTATGAGTATGGTCTCAAGTCACATCCATTTACCTATAAAAGCCTCAGTGTGATCCTTCTATATAGTTGAGTAGTACTCTGTTGTATAAAAATACATCTTTTTTATCCATTCCTCAGTTGATGGGCATTTGGGTTGTTCCAAGCTTTGACTATTACAAATTGTGCTGCTATAAACATAGGTGCACATATATCACTGTGGTATGATATTTTCAATTCTTCTGAGAATATGCCCAAAAGCAGAATAGCTGAGTCAAATGCAACTTCCAATCCTAGTTTTTTGAAACCACTGATTTCCACAGTGGTTGCAACAGTCTACACTCCCACCAGCAGTTGAGAAGTGTTCCTTTTTCCCCACAGTCTCTCCAGCATTTGTTATTGGTTGTTTTCTTGATGTTAGCCATTCTTTCTGGGGTGAAATGGAATTTTAGTGTTGTTTTAATTTGCATTTCTCTAATGACCAATGATGCTGAACATTTTTTCATGTATTTATTTGCTATTGGTATTTCTTCAGCTGAGAAGTGTGTTTTCATCTCAGATGCTCATTTTTGGATTGGATCTTTGAATTTCAAGGGCCTGATTTTTTTTTAATTCTTTATATGTTCTAGATAGAAGTCCTTTGTCTGATATGGTCAGTTGACTAAGATTTTTTCCCAATTTGTGAGTTTTCTTTGCACTCTGTTGGAGATTTCTTTTGACAGGCAAAAACTTCTTAAAAAGATAAGATCCCAGTTTTTGATTCTTTGAAGTATTTCCCATTCACTTTGGTATTTATTCATGAATTTTCCACCTAACCTTATGTCTTCAAGATTTATACCTGCTTTGCCTTCCAGCAGATTTAGTGTTTCTATTTTAATAGTAGATCTTTGACCCATTTTGACTTAAGTTTAGTGCATGGTGATAGGTTTGGTTCTAGTTTTAGTTTTTGGTATATGGAAAGCCAGTTTTTTTCAGCACCACTTATTAAAGAGGCTATCTTTATTCCAGTGAACATGTTTGATCCCTTTGTCAAAGATGAGGTGGCTGAGTGTGTTTGTAGTTGGGGTTGTAGCTTATAATCTATTCCATTGATCTTCAGGTCTCTTTTTATCTCGGTACCATGCTGATTTTATCAGAGTAGCTTTGTGGGATAATTTCAAGTCAGGGTTTGTGATCCCTCCTGCCTTACCTCTGTTGCCCAGAATTGCCTTTGCTATTCCAGGTCTCTTCTGGTTCCAAATGAATTTTAAGAATGATTTCTCTAGATCTGTGAGGTATGCAAATGGTATTTTGATTGGAATTGCATTAAATCTGTATAACAATTTTGAGAGAATGGCCATTTTTACAATGTTTGTTCTTTCTATCCATGAACAAGGAATGTCTTTCCATTTTCTGAGATCCTCCTCGATTTCTTTTTTCAGAGTACTGTAATTTTCATTGAATAGGTTTTTTTACTTCCTTTGTTAGATTGATTTTTAAGTATTTTGTATTTGGGATGCTATTGTGAGTGGTGTGGTTTCTCTTATTTCTCTCTCAGTGAGTTTGTTGTCTATGTACATGAATGCTATTGATTTTTGAGTGTTGACTTTGTATCCAACTACATTACTGAATTTGGTTATTACATCTAGAAGTCTTTCAGTGGAATTTTGGGGGTCTTCTATGTAGAGTATCATGTCATCTACAAACAATGATAATTTAACTTCTTCCTTTCCTATCCTTATTCCTTTTATTTTTTTTTTCTTGTCTAATTGCTCTGGCTAATGTTTCCAATAGTAAATTGAATAGGAGTGGTGATAGTAGACATCCTTGTCTTGTTCCCAATTTTAGAGTGAAAGCTTTCAGTTTTTGACCATTTAATGTGATGTTGGCTGTTGGTTTGTCATAGATGGCTTTTATCAGATTGAGGTAAAGACCATCTATTCCAATTTTCTGAAGTGTTCTTATCATGAATGAGTGTTGGACTTTATCAAAGGCTTTTTCTGTGTCTATTGAAATGATCATGTGATTCTTGTCTTTGGCTCTATTGATATGGTGTATTACATTTATTGATTCACATATTTTGAGCTACCCCTGCATTCCTTGGATGAACTCCACTTTGTCATGGTGTATTATTTTCTGCATTCTGTTTGCCAGTATTTCATTGAGGATTTTTACATCTATGTTCATTACAGAGATTGGCCTATAGTTCTCTTTTTTGGTTGGGTCTTTCTCTGGTTTTGGTATTAGGGTAATACTTGCTTCCAGGACTGAGTTAGGGAGACTTACTTCCCTTTCAATTTCACTGAAGCATTTGAGGAGTGTTGGCATTAAGTCTTTCTTGAATTTTTTGTAGAATTCAACTGTGATTCCATCAGGACCTGAGCTTTTCTTTGTTCATAAGGTTCTAAATACATGTTCAATTTCATTAAGTGAAATTGGGTTACTCAGCAGTTTTACATCTTGATACAGCTTTGGTAATTCACATGTTTCTAGAAATCTGTCCTTTTCTTCTGTGTTATTGAACCTATGAGAGTGAAGATTTTCAAAGTAGGTATTGATGATCTGTATTTCCACAGGGTCTGTAGTGATTTCACCATTTTCATTCCTTATTGCATGAATTTGAGTCATTTCTTTCCTTTTTTTAATAGGTTGGCTAGGGGCTTATCAATTTTATTTATTCTTTCAAAGAACCAACTCTTTGATTCTTTGATACTTTGTATTGTTTTCTTAGTCTCAGTTGCATTAATTTCTGCTCTAATCTTTATAATTTCCTCCCTTCTTTTGGCTTGGGTTTGGCTTTCTAGATGTTTGATGTGTAGCATCAGGTTGTTTATTTGTATTCATTCTGTTTTCCTGATGTGGTAATTCACCACAATAAATTTCTCTCTGAGGACTGCTTTCATTGCATCCCACAGGTTCCAGTAAGTTGCATTTGTATTTTCATTTTTTTGTAGGTATTAATTTTGTCTTTAATTTCCTCTGTGACCCATTGATTGATTAGGAGTGTATTATTTAATTTACATTTGTTTATGGAATTTTTTCAGATTCTTTTGTCATTAATTTCCAATTTCATGGCACTTTGATCAGATAATATGCATGGGATAATTTCAATTCCTTTGTATTTACTTAAGCTTGTTGTATGGGCTAGTATATGGTCTATTTTAGAGAATGTCCCATGTGAAGCTGAGAATACTCTGCACATGTCTACCAAGTCAATGTGTTCCCAAGTTTGATTCAATTCTCTTATTTCTTTGCCGATTTTATGTCTAGTTGATCTGTCTGTTTGTGTCAAGGGGGTGCTAAGCTCTCCCATTATAGTTGTGTTATTGCTTACTTGATTTTCAAATATTTGTTTAATATAGCTGGGTGATCCCATATTTGGTTCATATATATTTAAGATTGTTATTTCTTCCTCTTGGAGTTTTCCCCTAAACTTCTTTATCTCTTTTGATCATTCTTGGTCTGAAGTTTACATTGTCTACCAACAGAATAGCTACCCCTGCTTTTTTAGGGTTCCTGTTGCATGAAGCATTGTTATCCATCCTTTGACTTTCAGTCTATGGACTTTCTTTTGGGTTAGATGGGTTTCTTGTAGACAGCATATGGTTGGATTTGTTTCTTGATCCATTCTGTCAGCCTGTTTCCTTTAATTGGTAAATTGAGGCCATTTACATTAATGGTTATAACTGACATATATTGGCTTATTTTTGTCATATTATCTTTCTGCTGTGGTTTCTTTATCTTTTCCCTTTGTTTAATTTTTAGTCCTGCTCAGTGGTTTTTTTCCATTTACATTCTTAAAGTCATAGCTATTTTTATCTCTTTCTAGAATATCTTTCAGTATTCTTTGCAGGGCTGGTTTGGTGTTGAAAGTTCTTCATCTGTTCTTTGTCAGGGAAATATCTTATTTCTCCATCAGTTTTCAAGGATAGTTTTGCAAAGTAGATCAATCTAGGTTGGAAGTTGTTTTCCTTTAGGATTTGAAATACTTCACTCCAAGCTCTTCTTAACTTCACTTTTTTTGTTGAGAAGTCTGCTGTGATTCGGATGGGCTTTCTTTTATAGGTTGTTTGTTTCTTTTCTCTATCAGCTTTTAATATTGTGTTCTTATGTTGAATTTCTGGGATGTTGATTATTATGTGTTGGGGTATAGACTTATTTTGGTTATGGCTAATTGGAGTTCTATATGCTTCACCTATCTGTATGTCTGTTTCATTTCTTATGTTTGGGAAATTTTCTGGTATTATTTCTGTAAATAGTCATTTTATGTAATATGTGTTGTCTCCTTTTTTGTTTACATCTATCAATCTTACATTGGTTTTCTTTGCATCATCTTGCAACTGTTGAATCATTATTTCCTGTTTCCTTGCTATTTTTGAAAGATCTTTTCTTTCTTATTCACTAGCTACCATCTTGTCTTTGAGGTGTAAGAGTTTATCTTCACATTCATTGGGGTGGCTTTGCCAGCTTTCAGTGGAATTTTTGATTGCTTGGATATCTCTTTGAGGCTGTTTCATGCATTTTAATTCTTTTTTGTATTGTTCATTCAAGATTTCCATCTTTTTGCAGTGCTCCTCTATTTTTTTAACTATGGCTTTTTTGGATGTGTTCAGCATTTCTTTCATTATATTTATCATTTATGTTTTACCTAGGAGATTATTTCTAATCTGAATTCCTTTACTGCTTCATGGAGTTGTTTCTTTACTTAAGTTGTATCACTTCAGAAGTTTTAGATGGATGGCATATACTTTCTTCTATGTCTGTGTCTCTTAGACTTGTTTTGGATGGACTAGAGGTGTGAGATTGCATTTTGCTCTTTCATTTTGTCATTTTCCTGTATTCCCCTGTGGAAGCTCAATGCAAAGTCTCAACTTTTTCCTGGGTTGAGGATGGCTGTCTGTAGTGCAAGGAGTTTCCCCAGTTGAGAGGGGGTAGTTAGGCAGCCCTTACAAGATCCCAGGGGCACTTGAAGGCTCCCTAAGAGTGGGGAGTATGCTGAATGGACCTTCAACATGCCCCACTTTGTATGCCAAGGCTACCTGGCTGCGTGGAGTTCACTGTGTGTGCATTCAGGTCACTCCAGACCCACTGCTGAGGCTGCCCCACTGCTTGGGCTCCCTGGGCAGGGCCCAGGCAGGACCCCAGGGATGTTCCAAAGGTCCCTGGTTGTTTGGGGACACTGGGAGGGGCCCTATCAGGTTACACATGAGGTACTAAGCTGCACAGCCAGGTGAAGTTCACTGTGCATGCGTTCAGCTCATGCCAGGCCCACTGTGAGGCTGCCCCACTGCTTGAGATTGCTGTGTGGGGCCTAGGTAGGACCCCAGGGACATTCCAAAGGTCCTGTTTGGGGACTCTGGGTGGAGCCCTACCAGGTTGCATGTGAGATACCAAGCTGCATGACTAGGTGGAGTTTGCTGTGTGCATGTTCAGCTTATGCCAGGCCCACCACTGAGGCTGCCCCATTGCTTGGGGTCACTGGGCAGGACCCACTTTTGAAATTTTAAGCTGGCTATGGTTGGCATCTTTTTGATTCTTGAGATTTCAAAACATCATCATTCTTTTTCCTGTACAAAGTAGTTGGTTTCTTTTAATGGAACTAATCTCTTCAGCAACCACACATACTTTGGTCCTAACATGTGGCTTCTTTTATGGAAAAAATTTAAATTTTTCTAACTTTTCTAATCCGCTTTATGTCTCCTCTTTTCATCAAAAATCTGGCTAGATATAAGCACCAGTACTCATGTCACAGCCTAAACACTGGCCTTCCTTGAGGCTTCCTATAACAGATCAGGCTTTGGGTCAGTTGACTACATACAAAGAGCTCTAGAAACCATGGGCCAAAATAAATAACTCTTCTGTTAAGTTTTGCATTTCAGGTATTGTGCCCCAGAGACAAGGAAAGTCACTAAAACAAATTTTGGTACTATATTAGTTGAGTTGTTGTAACTATGTGACTTAGAAGCCTTTGGAACTGGTCAGTGGGAAGAATTTGGAAATGTTTGGAAATGCCACCTAGAGAAGCCATAGAAGGCTGCTGTAAGCCACAGTCAGTGGGAGATTCTGGTCAGAGCTCAGAAGAACATAATCCTCATAGCCTTCAATATAGTAAGTCCAGACTCATGAAGTTTCATTTGGAAACAAAGACTCCATTGGCATACTTTGGCAGAAAATTTGTCTCTTTTTTACTCATCTCCAGAAACTGCTGGAGACAAATATTAAAGAAGCCAAAATATTCTCTGTAGAAAGTTTTAAGGCAGCCCAATGTTGAGACTGTGTCATGAATATTGTTGGTTGCTTTATGATAGATCTGCAGTTAAAAATCAGGAGCAAATATTAGAGTAAAAAGATGTAAATTGCATGCAGCTTCAGTAGAAGAAAGTGCTTACACAGTTCAAGCCATAAAGTGTACTTGATGAAAAGATTACCATTTTTAAAAGGCAAGTATTTTGCATCAGGGCAGTAGAAAAGTTACCTTGAGGACATCTCAAGAATTCTCAAGACTCTACCCTTCCCAGGCTCAAAGTTGTAAAAGAAAAATTCTTTGGAAGAATTTGATTTGTGAACACAGCCCCAGAGATTCCTGCTTGACTAGGGGTATCTAGGAAATTCATCCCCATGATTAAGTTCACAGTGCTCAGCCATCTGAGCACTTGGAGACCACCACAGCCATTGTCCAAACTAATGTTTGAGCTAGTGACAGACCTTGGCATTATATATGTGATACGAGTTTTATGGCCATGCAGAACACAAGGGTTGTGGGATCAGAAAAACTTTCACCCTGATTTCAGAACAAGGTGTGGAAGGCCAGACAGTGGGCCCATTAGATGGCAGTATGTGAAGTTGTGAGTGTGAAACTATAAGTGCAGTGAAGATCTCAGAAACCTTAGCAAACATTTAGCAAACAATGTTTGCTAAGGAATATCCAGGATGTGAGAGAAGACACCGAAGAGAGAGTCTTTAAGGACTGCAAAAGTCAATGCCACAGGAGGCCACTCAAGAACTTCGGACCATATATCTTACCAAAGCTTGGCTGGACATGGAGCTACAGGATTTACTGATTTTCAGGTGGATTTAGTCTTGCTTTTGTCCCATCCCATTCTATCTTTCTATTTCACTCTTTTAGAATGGGAATGTTTACCCTATGCCTTTTTATGTTGACAATGTTTAACTTTCATTTTAATTTTTACAGAATCTCACAGCTAAGAGTTTGCCTTGAGTCTCAGTGGAGATTCTGGACTTTAATTCTTCAGCAGTGTTAGAATTGTTAAAATGTTGATGACTCTTAGAGATGGACTAAGTGTATTTTGTATAAATAAATGGAAACCAGGGTTTAAATGTTAAGTTTTGAACCTGGATCTGGGTATTGAATGGCCCAAAAGGGCCAGAGAGGAGGCTATCTCACATAGACTTCCTGCCTAGATCAGGCTGCCTATTGTCTGAAACCCCTAAAAACTCTGAGAGAAAATAAACTTCTCTTTTAACTTTTGCTGTTGGTATTTTGTCTTAGCAATGAGGAAAGTGATTAAGGCACAAGTTTTGTATGAGGATGTCAGAGGGAATCATCAAGAAATCAAATAATAACAATCAATGGAGATGTTGTGGAGAAAATTTAACCCATCTATATTATTGATGAAAATGTAAACTATTACAACTACAATGGAAACCAATATGGAGATTCCTCAAAAATCTAAAATGAGAAATTACATTTGATGCAGACATTCCCCTTGTAGGTATCTTCCTGAAAGAGTTAAAAACATCAATTACAATGACACACACATACTCATGTTTATAGAAGCACAACTCATAATAGCTTGGAAGTCATCTATATGTCTATTAGCAGATGAATGTACAAAGAAAATTTGGCGTTTATACACAGTGGAGTACTACTCTGCCATATGAAAGATAAATTTGAGTCATTTGTAGGGAAATGAATACACTTTGAATCCATACTATTAAGTGAAATAAATCAAGACACACAAGCTTAAACATCACATGGCTTCTCTTGTATGAGAAACCCCAAATATAAATAAAGAACAAAATAAAAGATTAATAATAGAAAACAAAGACATAGACTTTTTTCAAATGAGAAGGAGAGTAAGAGATAAAGGGGGAGGGAAGAGGGGAGAGGAATTTAAGAAAATAAGATGTGTTTTATATGTATACCAACTCTCCATGAAAAATACCATTATGTACTACAGACATATACTCATAAAAATTAAAAATTAAAAAAAGAAAATGTCAGAGGCAAAGATCAGCCATCTCCTTTTCCTCACCAAGGTCATCTTTCTTTCTCTTTTCTGTGTCTTACTGAAGTCACTTTGATTAATCAGGAAGCATGGTGGAACATCAGTAGGTTGGGGACAGGAACCAGGGAGTGGATGGGCATGAGCTGGCTGAATCAGCACTGTAGAAGAGGTAGTTGTGGTGGTCAGACTACCACTGATTTGTATCTTGGTCTTTCATGTTTTGGAAATTTAGGGGACCAGTCTCAGATGTGGGGCAGATAGTTTACTGAGGACACTTGACAGTATTTGAGTGATGCTTGTTGATCAGCAGACATACAGCTGAGGGTGATCAGTGCTAGACTTTCAAACTAAATTTCAAAGAACCAGAGAATTTGAAGACTGTTTCCTGATCTGCGTGCTTTATATAGCATCAGTTCTCTTCATCATTCAGCAAGGGGTTAAAAGTATAGTCTTGGGACCCATCCTACTGGCATTTGAATTCTATCAGTTCCACTTTCCAGCTGTGTGATCTTGGACAAATTTCTTAACATCTCCATGCCTTATTATTCTCAGCTATGAAATTCCAATGACAATTCATGTTGTTATGGTCATTAAATGAGTTGATTCTTATAAAACCCTTAAAATAGCATCTGCTCAATAGTAAGCAACAAGGATGTATAAATTTCCTATAAAGTAGGCAGAGAAAAATGCTACTACTTATATTAATACCAATAATAACAATAACTCCTTGAAACATGTTCGGACACACTAGCGTGATCAGGGTCTAGAGAAATGATCTTATAAAACAGAAGCCTGATTAACTCTAACTCATCGCTTCTCAAGTTAAAAGAATTCTCCCCTTGTATAATATCTATGAGCACTGCAGAAAAAGTTATAGGCTAAACCATTTCTTTCAGAGATGCAACTCTGAGGTCTGAGAAGGGGATTGCAAAAGGCAATTGTTTCCAACTGTTACTCAAAACACCACAGCAACACTCTTATGTGTGTTTATTGCAGGTTGGGGCAAGTGAAACCTAGAGCAAATCAAACCAGCGTTTACTGGAAGAGTTTAGGAGAGACACTGTTGCAGAGGAGGAAGACCTCCACTAGTCTGATGGGTTCAGCAAAGCTTCTTGAGGAATGCCACATCCAGTCTGCAATCTGCTCATCATCCTGGACAGGCCCAAGATGACAATGGTGGAAAGCAATGGGAGAGGTAGCAGCTGGTGCTCCAGGAGCTGAGCAGAGTTCAGTGTGGTTGGAACAGACTGCAACAGCTATAAAAGATGCAACGAGCACTCCAGGTTCAGTTCTGCAAGAAGCTTGTGGAGTAACCTGGGTCAAGCTTTCAAGTCTCACCAAGTCTCAGTTTCCTCACTTGTAAAATGAAGGATGCTTTGTTTCAGTGCTATGTTCCTTTTACTTCTGAAGTTTGATGTAAGCCTCTGTATGATATTTTCAAGACCTGTACATTTATTTGATCTTGCCCTACTCTGCATCTTTAGGAAACTGAAGACTAAATCTTGACTTGAATTCAATCAGACACCTATTTGAGTGATAA
This sequence comes from Cuniculus paca, assembly GCA_004365215.1. NCBI lineage: Eukaryota > Metazoa > Chordata > Mammalia > Rodentia > Cuniculidae > Cuniculus > Cuniculus paca. The sequence continues at coordinate 8,892 of RJWT010015671.1, read as the reverse complement.
AAGAGAAAGACAGAGGAGGGTGGGGAGAAAGAGAGAGAGAGAGATTAGATGTACATAGTGCACACCAAGGTCATTTTTCTCTTTGCCTCCTTTGTTTTTGATATCCATTTCCTTCAAGTACTTTTCAGAGAGATGCAGTACATAGAAAATAAAAGGCTGAATAGATGATGACCAGAGAGATTAGATTAGAGAGTCAACAATCTATGTTACATTCAAGGTTAATGTGAGCAGACAAAAAAGAGTTAATCTTGAAAATTAGGTCACCAGTGAGGAGATGAGAGACAGACGTAGGTTAATGGAACAGGGTGGGGAGTTGTAAAGGACCCTTGGCATGAAGAGGCACAGGGGAGGAGCTGTGGGGATTCAATGCAAATCATGAAGTTCCACGGGACACATACTTCTCCAGTCTGCTTAGAATTGGAACTGTTCCTGGAATGTCCTCCCTGTGCTGAATTCCCTTCCGACCATCTCCACTCTGTAGACAGACTGATAATTCTAATACACAGCCAAGCTCCCTTCTGCCTGCAATGTGTCATCTAGTAGTTGGGTACCAACAATGCTTTGCAATCTGGGCTCTACCTGTGTTATTTCCCTTCCTTTAGTTGGAGATGAGTTGGACACTTGTCTCCACCTAAACAACATACCTATTTCATCAAAATTTTTCATTCTTCAATGCTTCTGAAGTTCCATCTTGGGACTATTAGTCCCAATTCCAGTCTTGGTTGCTTGTGTGTTGAATGCATCCCTTAAAAGCATGTTTTAATCTTAACCCTTGGTATCTGTGAATGCAACTGGTTCTTTTCAGGTGAGGTTGTACTGGTTTAGTATAGACTCAAGTCAAATAACTGGTACTTTTAAAGAGAGAGAGAAGCAAGGAAACGCCAATAAGGAAGAAAGCCATGGGATTATAAAGGCACAGATGATGAAAACGACACATCTACAAGCCAAAGGACATCACGAATTGCTGGCAACCAGCAGAAGCTACGAAACACAAGGAAGGGATCTTATTTAGAGCATTTGAAGGGGCATGCTATGCCAGCACCTTGATTTGAATTGCAAAACCTCCAGAACTATGGCAGAATATAATTTCTACTGCTTTAAGTCTTCTGGTATGTGGTACTTCGTATTAGCAGTCCTAAGAAATTAATATATTTGCTTTTCTACATTCTTTTCCTAGTGGACAACTGTCATTTTTTCCTGCTCAGGACCTCTTATCATCCTAGGGATGTGAACTCCAGATTCCCATTTGAGAAACCAACCTTACCCTCTTTTGACCAAACAGCAGGCTCTTGACCTTCTGGGCCACGTGGCTACTCTTTGGAAATCTGAATCTTAAAAACAGAGTGGCACCCAATGGATAAATGGCTGGAGCTAGGTTCTCTCTTGGGCTTTGTTCTGAAGAACTTCCTGTTGATTCCTTCTTCCTTGGTCTCTGCAACAGCTTTTTTTGGCTCTTTTCAAGATCAGTGATCAACCTCAAATCCTTCCAGTAATTTTTGATGCTTTGTTTTATGCTATCTTCTTGAATTAGCTAGAGTTGATTTTTTTTTCAACTGAGAAACTGTGATACTGAGCAAGCCCCAGGTCAGCTTGTATCTCTTCTCTGAACTCCTTCCAGAACCAGGGATGTGGGTGGTTCTTCTGTGCCCTGGATATCTGCATGGACACTTCCCCTCAACACATAGCGATCTACAAGTGATTCTATAGAGTTTTCCCACCTTTTACACATAGAGAATGGACCAGGCTTCTCTGTGCCTCAGTAATACTGAGGAAATTAGAGACACTCAGTTATTCAGTTTTGAGTGACCAAATGAAAGGTTTCTTTTCAGATTTTCCCATGTTATTGTGCATGTATTAGGTGCTAAGAAATAGTAAAGACTGGAGTATTTAAGCTATCGCCCATCATAGCTCCCACAGGACATTTTCCAGAATTTTCAGTAGTATACACCAAAATCAGGGGTAAGTTGAAGAAAGTAAGGTTTCTTGGTAGCAAAAGTTAAAGTGGCGGCTGCTATCATGGTCAGAGAGGTACAAGTGCACCCCCTCAATGTGGTACTTCTTTAAACCTTTCACTTTAATCCAAGTGCCAATTTCCTTTCATTTTAATTAGCTAAACATCCCAGTGTTTCAATATCACACCTTCAACCCTTTAGCTTAATAACCCATGCACTGGTAGCATAATTTCATTTTCTTATGGAGAGGGTATATACATTATAATGTATGGTGAATGTAGGGAAATAACCATGGACTAGGAGGCAGAAAAATGGGTCATATTTCTGTGCTTCCATTTAGTAGTCATGTCATTTCAAGGCAACTATTCCAATTATGTGTCAAGTCCATCATCTCTAAAATGGGAGTGATACTAATAAGGCTTATGGTCATGATACAGTTAAAGTGGTATGGGCAATATGATGGTGGTTGTAAACATGATACAAATGTTAACTGTTAATGTAGTTACTTGACTGGCTGGCTCTTCTGGGTTAATCTCTTTCTGTCTTTATGAAATGAGGGGTGAGCAGATAATATCCATGTACATAACTTACAATACTGTCTATCTTCAAGATTAAGAAAATGTGAGAAAAGAAGATGTGTGGAACATTGTATCTGTGCCAACATGGATAGTTATTCTGTAATATGAGAATTTGAATTCGATGTTAACAGAGATTCCAGTCTCAACCCTGTCTCTTACTTGCCTTATGAATTTGACTGAGTCAAGCTAACTTTCCAAGACTTAATTCAGTTATCTTTCAGTTAGGGATACTAATAGTCCCTACCTTATAGGGTTTTGTAAAGGTAAGTGTAAGTATAGGTACAAGCACTTTGCATAAATTCTGACACACTGCTAGTGATCAATGAATAGTAATTGTTATTATCACTGCTGCCAAGGTTTCTGTCAAAGCGAGGGTTAAACCAGCAATTGCCTGTGACTTTAGAAGGTGATTTATGGAAGTCAATGGTTCTCTTCAGCAGGCACAGGGAAGAATATCAATCCGCAAAAGTAAGCTGTAAGTGAAAATTGAAACTGTCAGATGGTGTGGGCTCCCTGCTCAGTCTCTGGCAGTTTTTTTTCTCCCTTCTTTTAATTAAAAGTTTTTGTCTTCTGATGTAGCAGTGGAATAAATCACTCCTGACCTTAGCGTGCTCAGGCCTTACCTACAGCCGATGCTTGCTTTGTGGACCTTGATGCTTTCCTTATGGGAAATTCAGCACTGAAATCTGTGAAATCTGTTCCCTAGACTGCTCAACAAGCAATTGATCCAGGGCAAGAGTCACAATAACTTTGCATCTTTTTAGAAAAAAAAATTGTTGTACTTTGGAAATTTAAAAGCATACAGAAAAAAAGACAAGAAGCACTTATTACTCATCATCTAAAATGGACAACTGTTAACAGGATTGTTGTTTAGATTTATGAAATATTGCAGAGAAGATAAAGCTCCCTCCAGTACCCCTCAGTTTAAAATTTAACCTAGTGACTTCCTGGATCAAAAGTTTGGAAAATTGTTCTGAAACAATATGCTTTTGAAAATGAAACAGAGGTAATAATTCCTGCTTTTAGGGTTTGACAGTTTTTCATCAAGAATTAAATTTAAAAAGTATTTCTCATAACAGCAACTTCTTGATGATTGTTGGACCCCTTCCCCTCCTCCCTACCTCATTCTGGTCTATGACATCATACTTTCTGAAAGCATCTGACATTGCTTAATAACAAACATTCTTCACTTAAGGACATAGCATGGGTCCATGCTTAAGAACACAGCACCTAGAATCTTATTGCCTGGATTTGGGATGCATTTCCAACATTTATGTTGTGCCTTTGATTAGGTGCATTCACTTCTCTGTTTAGATTATCATGGCATTTAAAAAAATCTCACAACTTAATGATTGGCAGCAACCATTTCATTTTTTTTCTAGATTTTTATTTCCATTAATACATGTTTGCATTGCATAATTATTACATTCATTGTGGGGAGCTACTACATGCATATGACTCATCTTAATTTGCTTTTTTCTTTTCACACCCCCTTCATTTGATTTTGCTTGAAATTTTATGAGTCAAAGATTTAGAAATCAACTGGATAGTACATCTTGAATCCATGCAGCATCATCTGAGGTGGCAGGTTCCTTCACATGCCAGCTTGTTCTGAGATGTCCTATTTGCTCCTATGCCTTGTGCCTCAGTACTTCAAGGTTTTTTTATCTCCATGTGGTACCTTATGTCCCAGGACCTCTCCCCATGGTTTGGACTTCTCAAAGCATGACATCTTCTGGGTTGTTGAACATTTTATATAACTTCTCAAAAGTTCTGGAGAGAAAGTGTTGAAAAAAAGGGAGGGCCTTTTTGTGATATCTGATCTTTCTTTTGACACAAATTAGTGCCAAACAGTTTGTTTCTCTGCAACGTAAATGCCCTGCAGAGAAACCTAGTGAAAACTCTATATCATGATGAAATTAATTCAAATAGAACATGATGGGTAATTTCCCCACTTCTCTATTGTAGTCTTACTCTAGTCTTTTCTTGAACATTTCTGTACTATGATTCTACACTTTGTACAATAGAATTTTTAGATCCCATTTGGAGCATTGTAGTAGAGTATTACTTTAATAATAATAGTGATATCAACAATAAAAACAGCAACAAAACTAATAATAATAATTACATGAATAGCAACTGGCAACTTTAAAGTGTACTTGTTACATGCTAGAGTTTGTGTTGATGACTCTGTATCTGATTGTCTCATTTAATTACAGTAATCTTAAACAATAAACTATTTTTATATCCTTTCTACATATAAACCTTAGAGAGACTAAGTAATGTTTTCATGTTTAAACAGCTAATAAATAGTGAAGCTAAAATCCATATATGACACTTTTTGACTGAGTTTCCCTAGTGAGTAGAAACATTCCTATTATACTGTCCTAGAAGCTTTCTCGGACATATTGAGTTTGACCGGAGCTTTGTCTCATTGAAAGATCTGCTATCTAGACTAGTTTACTTCACCAAATTTTGTTCAGGGTCCTGACATCATGGTGGATGAAAAATGATAGAAACATATTAGGCAATCAAAATGTAAACGTTTCCACTTAAGGAGCAAGTTGTGGAACACAGGGGACTTGAGATCCATCACATTGGAATTCAGCAGCAAGGGCAAGAGATCCAGGCTATGGTAATAAGTTGCAGACCAAGGGGATGTCTGAAGAATGGCGATTTAATTAAAGATAGTGGGATAGGCTTCATCCCCTCCTCTGCTACTGACACAGGCAAGTAGCCAGGGCTCTGGAGGGTGAGTGACAATCAATGTCATTTACTGAGGCTCCGGGGGAAATTTGCAGAGATTTCCTGTTTGAACTTTTTCTGCCTAAAATCTTAGACCTTGTTCATGCACTTATTATGCTGCAGGTGTCAGGTAGGAAATGTGAGGAATGTAGAGGGTCAGGTGTAGGAGTGCTGGGAAGCAGAACAACCTGAGAACACATGTGCTTTTGGAGGAGGCAGCTGCCACTTACATTTGGCTCATGGTTGCTTATGGCTCATTTCATCTTTTGAGAGAAGCTGAACTTTAGGATGTTTTTGCGAAATCTCCAGACTTTGAAAAACTGGAAAAAAGACAAATTTTTATAAATCCTCTGGTCAGGACATCTCAATATCTGTTGGCCAAATAAATCCCCATTGTTTCCTTTGGAAATACAGAATTTATTCACATGCCATTTCTTTCAGGAAAACTTTTATACTGGCTTGTTAAGGGTACATTACCCAAATGCTACAAACTGGGGGCCTTAAAATAACAGAAATTCATTTCCTGCAGTATTAGAAATCCAGAATCAAGTTAGGGACAAATTGTTCCTTGCTTCTTCCTAGATTTTGGTGGTCTTTGACATTTTCTGACTTGCAAATACTTGTTCCTGTTCTCATTGCTAAGAGGGTGTTATGGTTTGTACTTAGATGTTCCTCAAAGCTTCATGCCATCACAGATGAGTCTTTTGGGAGGTGGTTGGATCACAGAACATGACAGTCATCACTGGATTAGTCCACCGATGTGTTAATAGCTAATGTGATGCTGGTTGGTGGAGCCAGCTAGGAAGAGGCTGGTCACAGGAGGTGTGGCCTTCAGGGGTTTATCTCCCTTCCTTCCTGACCTCTGAACTCTCTCTCTGCTTCCCCACTGCCATGCCACAAACAGCTCTCCTCTGTCATGCCCCTCTGCCATGCTGTCCTCCTTGGAACCAGTGACCAAAGTATTGAAAAGTAAGACAAAATAAGCTTCTCTTTCTTTAATTTGCAGGTGTCAGATAGTGTGTCCTAACAATGAGGAAAATGACTAAGGTAGTGGGGTGTTATGGTTTGTGTCTAGGTGGCCCCCCCAAGCCTCATGCAGTCATGGAGGCTGATGAATCTATCATTTGTGATTGATTCTTTGTCTAGCACTGAGATTAGCACTGGGAGTAGCACTGGGATTAGCGCTGGGATTAGTGGTGTGAGTGCTGCACCCATCCAGGGATGGGGCCTGCAGACTATATAAGGGAGGGAAGAAGGTGCATTTTCTCTCTCTCTTTTGCTGCTCTTTTGCCCTGTTCACTCTTGCTGCTTGCAGCCACCATGAATGGCTGCCCCTCAGCCATGCCACCCTGCCTTGGAACCCGCTAAGTATGGACTGAAATCTCCAAGAAATGTAAGAAATAAACCTTCCCTTCCCTAATTTTGGGTGTCAGGTATTTTGTCTCAGCAATGAAAGAAAAGTAACCAAGACATGGGGCAATAGATACACGTATGAATATAGTGGGAAAGTACTATAAAGTAGGGATACTATCATGTTACCATCAAGGGTATGGAGACTTAGAATCATAGCCCAAGTTTGGGTCCCAGCTCTGTCGATTAACAGTTCTGAGGCTTGATCATGTTGGAACTTGATGCAATGCCTGGTGCAGGATAAGCATGAAATAAATGATTATTTCTCTTCCTCTCCATGTCCTGCCCCTCTCCTTGTTTGGCTCCATCCTTGTCCCTCTTTTACTATAAATGACCCCTCAGAAAACCAAAATTCTTGAACAGTCAAGTTCATCACATCAAATGGCATCATATTTACATAGAACCTATGCAATCCTCCCCTATAATTTAAATCACCTGAAGATTATTTATAATACCTAATATGAGATATGCAATTGGTTGTTATACTACATTGTTTGGGGAATGATAAGAAAACTCTGCACACATTCAGAATAGGTACAATTTTTTTTTCAAGTAGTTTTGACCCATGTTGATTGGATCCACAGCTGTGAAACCTACAGGTATGGAAGGCTGTGCTTGTTTTAGCGTCCAGAGGTGGGAGAAATAACTTGAGGGAAGAGACACTGGAGCTCTTCATGAAAGAGGCTTTTTGCCTTTTCATCCATGACATAGGAGCAGGCTTACTGTCAGTTTTCAGATCCTTAAACGCATGTTAGGCTGGAGGAGTGTGGTTGTGAAGGAAAAATAGGGATTCAGTAGATTTGGGGGGGGGAGCATTCTGAGTCAGAGAAAATGATATTTCTCAAGGAAAATGAAGCCTTCAGAGAAAAGTTGTCAGTATTGATAATAAGTTGGGGTATCACTGGAGGCTGAGAGGATGGTGTATTTCAAGCCATGGAGCTGTCAGAGAGCATAGTGGCTTCTGAAATGGTGGGTGAGATGGGGCGTGTAAGGAAATGGGGTGAGCAGAGAGACTGGAAGACTGTGCAGGGCCAAAGTGTAAAGGGCACTGAACCCCAGAGTAAGCACTTTTGATTAACAAAGTAGATGTGGGATGTGGAGGAAGATTTAGATTTCAGTATTTCTTAGGTGGAAAAAATAAGAGGCGATATTTATTCTAAAAACCTGAGTGTGAAAAATGTAAAATATTTTTCCTTCATATAATTTGATGCAACTTCTATTTTAAGCCAGTAGCCTAGCAAACGGTGTGAACTTACCAGGTGACTGTGGAATCCCCATTTCTTTTAACCACAGACCTCTCTGACTTCTTCTCATACCACATTAGTGCCACCAAACAAAAAGTGTAGTTTTGATTTTTTGGTAGCTCGAAATGGTCTTAGTTCCATCTGATCCAGACTTTAGAGTCTTATAAACATCTGCCTTTCTACACATGGTTAAAATCTGTTCTCAAATCCTTAGCCCTATGCTGGATCTCTCTCATTTCTTAGCTACTGTTAGGCATGATAGAGCTAGGGATGCCTTCCTTAGTGACGTCTAACTTGCTCAATTTTTTCAGTTCTCATCTTTCTTATTTCTTTAGTTCAAGTCATTGGTTTTAATTTTTTTTTAATCTCAAAATTAGAAGTCATCAGGAATTCTTTCCCCAGGTCTGAGGTTCATAATTGAATCCCTTTAGACTGTGAAGATCCAGGAATTTAAATGGAGAAAAAATGCTCCTTTGTTTTTACCAGCTTCTACCTGAAATGTACTTCTTTCTTTTTATAAGTGTTAGTAACCGATTATACCGGCTTGAGCAATAACTGTGAGTTGCCACAGAAATGACAGATATTTTCATATCATATTATAGTCATCGCAGACATTTTGAAATATTTTTATTCCATATCATTCCTTCAAAAAGGTTGCCACTGCAATGTCATGTTAATTTGTTAATAATAGAGGAGAGTCCTATATTGTAAAACGTTAATCTATTTAATGAGTGTGTTCCCATATAATTAGTTTTCTCTGTGTATTTAATCCATGTGTTCTATCAGGAAAAATTGTAAGAAAAACACAAAAGTTTGAAAAGGTTAAGAAAATGAAAACTAGATTCCTAAGGAAATCCAGAGAACCTCTAGTACACCTTCTTGCTAGGTGATTCTACAGTGATTGTCACTTTTCACTGCCTTTGATGTCTTTTTGAGAAAGGGTCTCACTATGCCATTCAGGTT